>CAJVRN010000015.1:5747500-6040000 GCA_911728415.1 Lagocephalus sceleratus
TTTATCTCGTCTTTGTTAGTTCTGTGTGCTCCAACAAACATAAGTACAAACCTGTCGTGTGGCACTAATGAGCTGGTGGTCAGCTGGGGCTCCTCCTCTGTGCCTCTGAACTACAGCGTCAGGGTTGCACCACTGGCTGGAAACAGCTCCATCGCCTGCAACACCAGACACACTAACTGTAGCCTGGGTGGCCTTCAGTGTGGACAGACTTATAACATTTCTGTTAAAGCTTCCTCTGCGAGCTGCAGCGGACCGTACAGCCAGCCTCAGACTGTTCGGACAGGTAATAAAGACGATGGCAGTGAGGCAAGAAGAGCTCTATTGTCTTCGTTTGATTTACTCCATGCCCTGCGATGTTCTCCTTCCAGCGCCCTGCTCCCCTCAGGGATTGAGAGCAGTGACAGATTGCGGCACAAACTCTCTCCTGGCCTCCTGGAGCGCTTCTCTAGGAGCTACGTCCTACACAGCAAGGGTGACAGGCCCACGCGGCTTCTCTAAAACCTGCTCCTCGTCGAACCTCACCTGTTATGTATCAGCCCTGCAGTGCGCCAGTCAGTACAATATCACAGTGACATCCCAGGTTGACCACTGCACCAGCTCCGCCACTCAAACGGTTATATGGACAGGTGATGATCACAACAATCTGCAGCGGTTATGTAAATGAGAAGCCTTGCATTGACTTCAAACGCTCTATGTAATATGTGGCCTCTCATACCAGGACCGTGCGACCCTGGAAATGTGACCAGCACTCTCCAGTGCGGCTCCAGCATGGCCACGGTGTCCTGGGACCACGCCGCCGGGGCTGTGGGCTATACTGTGTTTGCTCGAGTGAACAACACGCAGCTCGCCACATCTTGCAGGAGCAACACAACCTCCTGTTTGCTAGACCAGCTGCAGTGCGGGAAGGTTTACAGCCTCACTGTGATGGCGGAGAGCGCCACCACCTGCAACAGCTCTGGAAATAACAGTACAGTCCTGAAGACAGGTAGGAACAACAGAGATAAGGTGAAATTTAGAGTAAAAAAAAAAAAAAAAAAAGACTTTTCTAATTCTATACTTGTTTGGCCCTCTCAGCTCCGTGCTCACCTTCTGTCTGGAACAGCTCCCTGATCTGCAACACCAACTCTTCGCTGTTGTCATGGACACCGGTGGCAGATGCCACAGGTTACGTGGTAAATGCAACTGCGGCAAATGGGCACAAAGTCTCGTGCAGCACGGCTACAGCCATGTGCGCCCTTACAAATCTCCTGTGTGACGAGACCTACGCGGCGACAATCACTGCACAGGGCAGCGAGTGTGACAGCGCACCAAGTCCCAGCACCAATATTACCACATGTGAGTGAGCGCCAGGTGATGGTGTGTGTGTGTGGGGGGGGGCAAATCGGTTGAATTCAAATCTATGTTCTGCCCTTTCCAGCCCCCTGTCCACCTACCGCCATATCTAAGCATTACACATGCGGCACCAGCTCAGCGGTGTTCAGGTGGTCTCATGCCGCCGGGAGCACCGACTTCCTGGCTCAGTTAGCAGGAGAAGGGTATCGGAATAGCTGCCAGACCACCAACACCAGTTGTGCTTTCCAAAATCTTCCTTGTGGCTTGGATTTAAATTTGACAGTCCTTGCTCAAGGCCGGCAGTGCAACAGCACCCAAGGTGTCAGTGAATTTCTTCAAACAGGTAATATATTCACCCTCGTGTTGGTTGCAGATTCAGAGATAGCTGAGCAGTAAAACTGAAATGAAGTCACTATAATAAACAACAGCAACTGCTGTATATAGATACATAGTTATATATACTCAATTGCATGCCTGTGAGTAAATAGCCTAACTGCATCTTTCCCCTTTCTTCTGCAGTTCCATGCGCCCCACAGAATGTTAGTGCCTCACAGGAGTGTGTCAATCGCTCAGTCCTGGTCTCGTGGGCAGGAAGTCCCAGTGCTTCATTGTACAACGTGACACTGGTAGGGCAGGACGGACATGTGCATCACTGTCAAACCAATTCCAGCACCTGTCAGATACCCGACATCCACTGTGGTGAAAGCTACCGCATCACTGTTGTGCCTTACTCTGAGACATGCGCTGGGCAACAAAGCGAGGCTTACGTGTTCAGAACAGGTACTCGCAGACTTTTAGGATAAATATCATTTTGTTTTATCTCAAAATCAGGAACTTGAAACCACTGAACTCCTTCTCTCCAGGTCTCTGTGCTCCCCGCAATGTCACCGTGTCCCAAGCTGGCCAGGACAACATTGTCTCCTGGTCTCGAGTCGCAGGGGCTGAGATGTTTGTAGCCATAGCGACCGCAAATGACGGCCACAATTACACATGCGCCTCAAACAGTTCCAACTCGTGCAATTTGACGGACCTTCACTGTGGCGAGAACTACACCATTACTGTCGTCACTGTGGACGGGGGCTGCTGGAGCGAGCCGAGCTCCGCCGTGGTGCTGAAAACAGGTGTGAAGAAGCACTGCAAATAAAATAAGAGATACTAATCACACCGAAAATTGATATATGTTAAACAACTCCATTCTGTCATCCCAGCTTTCTGTCAGGCCACGAACTTGACAGCCCATCTGAGCTGTGACACCAACACAGTGACCCTCACGTGGGCCCAAAGTCAATTGCAGGGAACCAGCTACGTTTTGCAAACTGAGATGATAGACAGCAACCTCCCGCCTTCAACGCACACCACCACGAATACATCGCGCACGCTGGCCGACCTGCTGTGCGGACGGAGATATGCGTTCCGCATCGCGGTGCAGGATGGACAATCACACAGCAGCTTCAGCCCATCTACAGAAATAAGCACAGGTAAAAAAAAAAAAAGAAAAAAAAGAAAAGGACTTCACGTTTCCCTGCAGCTTAAGTTTCATTCTGCTCTCCCCTGCTCGCCCGTCAGCTCCCTGTCTGCCTTCCAACCTCACGGCTCGCGTGGACTGCGGGACGAACTACGCGAATTTCTCCTGGGCTGAAACAAGCGACGCGGTTTTCTACACCGTGGAGGTGACAGGGGAGCACGGTCACGTCGCCTCCTGCTCCTCCAACGCCACCTCCTGCTCCGTCACGCTTCGCTGTGGCCGCTCGTACTCCGCGTCACTGGTGGCTTCAACGGAATCCTGCAACAGCAGCAAACACGCTGGCATCGTTTTCGACTCAGGTAAGACCCAGTGGCGGACTTTGCCCTGTATCGACTAACGCGCGATCACAAAAGACACCGTCGGAAGAGTACGAACGAGACCAGAGGTTGTTCCCCGCTCCACAGCTCCCTGCCTGCCAGACGATATCGCAGCTGAGATAGAGTGTAACACCAACGCGATGAACATAAGTTGGACGCAGACCCCCGGCTCTGACAACTACACTGCCTGGGCCATCAGCACCGACGGCCAGAAGATGTCCTGCAACTCATCGTCCAGCTCCTGCTCCATTCACAACCTGCAGTGCGGCGAGATCTACGAGGTCCTGGTCACCTCCTCGTCCACGGGCTGCGACGTCATTGCAGGCTCGGACTACAAGGTTCACTCTGGTCAGTGCAGCTCCATCGTGAGCCTCAACGAATTTCGAATCTCCGAATTTATATTTGCCTGCGAGTAAATCACGGTTGTAAGAGGACGTTGGTCTCTTTGCCTAGCTCCTTGTAAACCCGAGAACGCCTCTGTGGAGCAGAACTGCACCAGCAACGTCATGACCGTCCGGTGGAACAGGAGCAACACAACGCAGAACTACACCGTCACAGCCACGGCAGCAACGGGTGTCAACTCCACCTGCGAATCCTCTGAGAGCCGCTGCGCCTTCCTCAACCTGAGCTGCGGTCAGCGCTACACCTTCGCCGTGGCGGGACACAGCAACGTGTGCACGAGCGAGATGAGCAGCCCGATAGAGATGCTCACCGGTGAGCTGAATTCCCCATAGCAACCACATTTGTTATCTCGTTTCACAACGGCTGAACAGGGGTTCTTAACGTCTTTCTCTTTCCCCCAGCCCCGTGTCCTCCCGCCAACGTGTCGGCGGATCACAACTGCACTACGCGCAGAGCTCTGGTCCGCTGGGGCGACGCGGCGGCGTCCACGGGCTACAGCGTCCTGGCGACCTCCGCCGGTGGACAGAACTCCTCCTGCAGCGACATGGGCGCCTCCTGTGAGCTCGGCGGCCTGGTCTGCGGGCGGCAGTACTCTGTTGTCGTGGAGGCGATGCACAGCGGCTGCCCCGGCCCCGCCAGCGCTCCCGTCACGCTCACCACAGGCGAGGATCAAACTTCTCAAAAATCTGGAGTCTTAACCAGGCTGTAACCTTGTTTCCTTTCCGCCCCGCCCCCCCCTCAGAGCCTTGCGCCCCCACGAACCTCTCTGTCCACTACAACGCGACCACCGCCCAGGTGAGGTGGGGGGCAGCGCGAGGGGCCAGCTCCTACTCCGCCCGGGCCGTGGCTGACCAGGGCCCCCCCGCCCGTTGCAACGCCACCGGCGACGCCTGCTCCCTGGCCGGCCTGCGGTGCGGTCGGACCTACAACGTGAGCGTGACGGCTCACCACCTGACCTGCGACGGCGAGGCCTCGCCGACCCGCCGCATCACAACAGGTCAGAGACGCCATGGGGAGGAACCCGGCGTTAAAAGTGTTCAGAGCCTCCTCTCTTCTCCTCTGCTTCATCAGTAGACTAGTGATGCTATGTCTTCGGTAGTTTTTCTGCCCCCCCCCCTTCTGTATTCATTTACAGCTATCGCTGCTTTCAGAGCTGCATAATGACCTCTGACCCCGCTGACCCACTCAACCGGCTGCTTATTCAATAAAATGGATTCTGTGTGTATTTCTATGCTTTGTGCTTCTCTTCTCCCCTCTTCTCCTCTCCTCTCTTCTCCACTCCCCTCACCTCCCCTCTTCTCCTCTCTTCTCCCCCCTCCTCTCCCCTCCCCTCCCCTCCTCTCCCCTCTTCTCCTCTCTTCTTCTCTCCCCTCCTCTCCCCTCCTCTCCTCTCCCCTCCTCTCCTCTCCCCTCCCCTCCTCTCCTCTCCTCTCTTCTCCTCTCCTACCTATGCTATCCTCTACCTATTCTATCCTCTACCTGTCCTCCCTCTCCTCCCTCTCTCTCTACCCATCTGTCCATCAGCAGGAGGGTCCCCCTACATGAGCCTGGTCCTGCTCAAGGTTTCTTCCTGTTAAAGGGGAGTTTTTCCTTGCCACTGTTGCTTGTCTGGGGTTAGGCCCTGGGATTCTGGAAAGCGCCTTGAAACAACTTCTGATTGTATAAGACGCTATATAAATAAAGATTGATTGAACATGTACCTGACGTATATCACATTCAGAACCCTGCCCGCCGACCGACGTCCGGGCCACCCTGGAGTGCGAGCCCCGCGCAGCAACTGTTTCCTGGCGGCAGAGCGACCACGCCACGGGATATGTTGTGTACTTAGACGACCAGAGCGGACCCGGCCCTTCCTGCGTTGGCTCCCAGGCGGATACGCAGTGTGTCGTCTCTGGGCTTGTGTGCGGTTCGGTGTACGGCGTCCGGGTGAAGGCTTTGGGTCTGGAGCACAACAGCTCCGACAGCACCAACGTCACCCTCGCGTCAGGTACGGGCGAACAGCACACGCACACGCGTGGCATGAAAGATTTGGGGTTTTGACCTTTGCATTACAACGGATGTAAACCCCCCCCCCGCAGGGCCCTGCCCGGTTAGCGGCGTAGCAGCCGCGATACAGTGTGAGGCGGACTCTGCGGTGGTCTCCTGGCGGCGCAGTGGCGGAGCCGCGTCTTATGTCGCCGAGCTTACAGCGGCGTCGGGTCACGTCGCCAGCTGTGCCACCAACCACACCAACTGCGAAGTGAGCTCCGTGCAGTGCGGAGAGCAGTACAACGTCACCGTGATGGCGGTGGGAGGTGCCTGCAACAGCACCGCTCCAATGCATGGATACTTCTCATCAGGTGCATTACGCTCGCCTGAGGGTCTTATGGTGGTGTCTTCAATTACAGGAGAGTTGTATTATTCATGTATCTGTTTCGATTCTTGCTCCCGTTAGAGCCCTGCGCTCCCGGGAATCTCTCTGTCCGTTACAACGTGAGCGCCGCCAAGGTGATGTGGGGTGCGGGCAGAGGTGCCAGCTCCTACATAGTGCAGGCCGTGTCCGATCAGGGATTGACGGCGACTTGCAACACAAGTCAAACCAGCTGCTTTGTCAACGGCCTGCAATGCGGTCAGGTATACAACGTGACTGTATCCGCGCACAACCGGGCCTGCAACAACACCGTGGCGTCTGAGCGCTACCGTCTGCCCACAGGTTCGTCGCCGAATCAGGGGGGGGGGTGAAAGAGCGCAAAGCGCGGAGGATCTGTGCGGGTGTTTTTCATTTGTTCAATGTGTCCACTCACTCAGAGCCCTGCCCCCCAACCGCCGTTCGGGCCAGCATGGACTGCGAGCAACACAATGCGACGGTTTCCTGGCAACGGAGCGACCTGGCCGTGGGTTACGTCGCTTACTTTGAAAGCCAAAATGGCCACCTCGTCTCCTGTGTCGCTGGAGACGCGGACACCTCGTGTCACGTGTCAGAACTGAGGTGCGGGACAGTGTACCGTGTCTGGGTCAAAGCTTTGGGCCAACAGCACAACAGCTCCGACAGCGCAGCCTTCTCCCTGACATCGGGTAAACACCAAAATTGTGATTAACCCCCTAAGCCTTGGCGTCCACATATGTGGACATTAGATTTTGGGTCACCTATAGTACAACAGCTCATTCTGCTTACGTTGTACGGGGCCAAATGTCCACAAGCAAGGACCCTGAAACATTATATTACTACAGATTTAGATTGATTGTCCTTGTATGTGGACATCATTGTCCCCAAAATCCACTTGTTTCAAAATATTGTTAAAATATGATTCTCAGTCTTTACACATCCTGAGGTCCCAATAATCTTAAATAGCAAAGATGAATTAAAAATGCATATCAAGAGAGAGCTCGGGTCTCAGGAGGTTAAAATACACTGAGCTACAGTCCCTTAATGGACATTTGTGGTGGTTTTGATTGTTGTGATGGCTTAAAAACATTGCTACACTCTCTCCTCAGCTCCATGTTTGCCTGCAGAGCTGCATGTATACGTTGAGTGCAGCTCTGATGTCGCCGCCACCGTGTACTGGGACGCGACTTACGGCGCGGCGAATTTTTCCCTGACCACCATCATAAGTGGGACCCTTCAGACTCTGTGCACAACCCAGTACGGTCCCTGCAACGTGACCGGTTTGAGCTGTGGGGAGACCTACAACCTCAGCCTCACCGCCAGCAACAGCCAGTGCAGCCTGGCGGCGCCCACGCACACTAACCTCACCGCCCGTGAGTGATTCGGGGGTGTCGCTCGGCGGGCCTCGAGCCGCCCGAGTAGTAGCGAGACCTTAACCGCCGCGTCCTTCCCCAGGTCCGTGTCCTCCCGAGCGCGTGGCCGCCAGCCTCCAGTGTGGCTCCGGGACCGCGGTCGTGTCCTGGGAGGAGCGGCCCGACGTTGAACTGTACAGAGCGCGGGCCGTGACGGCGTCCGGAAATCAGGTGCGCAACTGCTCCTCCGCGGGCTCCACGTGTCAGATCTCAGGACTGGACTGTGGAGAGACGTACAACTTTACTGTGACGGCGTACAGCCAAGGCTGCTCCAGCCAGGCCAGCAGCACCGTGTCCGTCCAAACAGGTACCCTCCACTCACGTGGTTCAAGCTTGGTCCTCTGTAACAGTTACCCCATTATCTTTTTGTGCTACCTTTTCCTTAGTGACCATACCTGTTTGTTTTTTTTTTCAGAACCCTGCCAGCCGGTGATCGTGTCGGCTCAGACTGTCTGTAACACCACGGAGGTGCAAATCTCCTGGCAGCAGGTGCCAGGTGTTGTGAGTTACGCGGTTGCAGCGGCGGGTAACCTCGGGTACGCGAGCGTTCGCAACACTACGCAGACTCTTCTGTTAGCCGCCCTCCCGTGCGGACAGGAGTACAATGTCACCGTTCAAGGTCGGGGCAGTCGGTGCGACGGCCTTCCCAGCAGCCCCGTCTTCCTCAAATCTGGTAGGGTGTTAAAGCTCGCATTAAATCATGGTCGCCTTCGTGGGTGCATATTTACATCTAACTGTGCCTCTCTCTCCCCTCAGCCCCTTGCATCCCCTGTAATGTCACTACCAATGTGCAGTGCGAGTCCGACCGGGGCTCAGTCAGCTGGGGGTCCAGTGACGGTGCCGAGTCTTACATTGCCGTGGCAACGGGCCACGACGGACATCGACACGTGTGTCTCGCCAACACCACCTCCTGCACGTGGAGCGACCTGCACTGTGGAGAAGAGTACACTGTCGTGGTGAGAGCAAAGGACGGCAACTGCACCAGTCCGCCCAGCAACAGCTCTGTCATCTATATGGGTATGCTTTAAAACAAACAAACAAACAAAAAAACCAGTGTAACATTTCATAAACAAGTCATTTAAATTTTATGCCTCTTCTCCAGACCCATGCTTACCCGACAACCTGACTGCTTCTGTGGACTGCGATACGAGAACCCTTTCCCTCAGCTGGGATGGCAGGAATGGGACTAATGGGTACACGGTCTCTGCCGAGGCAGCGAACCGCACAACCAGCCTCACCACTAACGTCACCGCGGCACACTTTTCCGACCTGTCCTGTGGCCAAAACTACAGCCTCACCGTGGCCCCCCGCAGCCGGCACTGCCCCGGCGCCTCCAGCAGCCTAGCCTCCGTGCAGTCATGTAGGTCAAACGGCGCAGACGAGGAAACCGCCGCCAAGTCGCGGCGCGCCTCAGTTAAGCGGCTTCTGTCTCCCAGGGCCGTGCCCACCCGTGAGCGTCTCGACCACGCAGGACTGCCTCTCCGCCATCGTGATCGTGTCGTGGGAGGCCGGCAACGGCTCGGACTTCTACACAGCCACCATGCGGGCCGACGGCGGCGTCTCGAATGTGTGCGTGTCGGACTCCGACCGGTGCAGCGTCCCCGGTCTCGTCTGTGGCCACAACTTCTCAGTGACGGTCACAGCGACCAACCAGCAGTGTAACATCAACTCCACTGAAACCACCACTTTGCAGTCAGGTAAGTCCTTGAAAGGCCACCGGTTCAAACTGGTCAGAGCCATCATTCATTCCAACAGTGTCAAATACTATAGAGCAGGGATGTCCAAACAAAGGGCAGTGTGGCTGCAGGTTGTTGTTCCAACCAGTCAAGCACACCCAGTTTGACCAATCAGCTGTCTGAAGACTCCGATCTATCAATCAATCAATCTTTATTTATATAGCGTCTTTTACAATCAGAAATTGTTTCAAGGCGCTTTCCAGAATCCCAGGGCCTAACCCCAGACAAGCAACAGTGGCAAGGAAAAACTCCCCTTTAACAGGAAGAAACCTTGAGCAGGACCAGGCTCATGTAGGGGGACCCTCCTGCTGATGGACAGATGGGTAGAGAGAGAGAGGAGGAGAGGAGACGAGACGAGATGAGAGGAGAGGAGAGGGAGAGGAGAAGAAGAAGAAGAAGGAGAAGGAGAGGAGAGGGAGAGGCACAAAGCACAGAAACACACAAAAATACACTATACAATGGGTCAGCGGGCCAGAGGTCATCGTGCAGAAGGCAGCGATACCGTGAAAATAAATAGGGGGGGGGCAGAAAAACTACACAGGAATCAGCATAACTAGTCAGATGAGTTGATTAAGTGAGTCCAGTCTGGTGTGCTGCTGCTGGGTTGGAATGAAAACCTGCAGCCACACGGCCCTTTGTGGAAGAGTTTGGACACCCCTGCTGTAGAGGGTTCACGGGTTTGTATCAAACCGAACTCCACCTCCCGCAGTGCCATGTGCGCCCACAAATGTCTCCGTGGTAACTGATTGCGCCAACAACACTGCCGTGGTGTCGTGGTCGCCCAGCCTGGGTGCTCTACGGTACGCGGTGACAGCACGGAGCGCTCAGAGCAACGTCAGCTGCCAGACCTCTGAGCTCGCCTGCAGCCTCCCCGCCCTCGCGTGCGGCACCAGCTACTCCGTCCAAGTGGCCTCCGAGGACGACAGCTGCTCCAGCGTCCCCAGCCGGGTCCAGAGGCTCGACACAGGTGACGCCGGCTCGACCGATCCGAGAGAGACGGAAGGTTTGCGCGGACGCTTCTGCGGCTGCGGCCTCTTAACCGCCCCGCTCTCCCCCTCAGCTCCCTGCCCGCCTCAGAACGTGAGCGCCAACGTCAGCTGTCTGTCAAACGACGTCGGCATCGCTTGGGACGCCGCCGGGGAAGCCGACCGCTTCCTGGTTTCGGCGGTTCCGGCCGGTGGGGGAGCCGGAAAGTCGTGCAACACCACAGGCGCGGCGTGCTCCATCAGCAACGTGACCTGCGGGACCACGTACAGTGTTCGCGTCACCTCCTTCAGAGGCAGCTGCCAGAGCCAACGCAGTGGGGCCATCAGCATCCAGTCAGGTGTGGAGGCTTCAGGACCACCCTCACAGCCACGCTTCCGCAACGCGTGACTGGAACCGTCCTTGTTTACTTTCTAGCTCCGTGCCGGCCACGGGGAATCCGAGGTAACCTCGACTGCGTGACCAACTCCGCTTGGATATCGTGGGATGCTGCCGCGGGGGCGGGCAGCTACTTTGTGTCGGCGGTCGGTGGAGGGGGGTCCACGGCCAACTGCAGCGCTTCCTCCAACACCACCTGCGAGGTGGAAGACCTGGCGTGTGGCGTGCTCTACAACTTCAGCGTCGTCGCTGAAAACAGCAACTGCGAGAGTCGGCCCAGCGAAGCCGTCACCTTGGAGACAGGTATCAGGACTTTTAACAAGCGTTGTCAAAGACGCGCGCGCGCGCTGCCGTGGCGGTGACCGGGTCTGTCTTATTGCCAGCGCCCTGCTCCCTCTCTGGCGTGACTGCGGTCTCTCAGTGTCACAACTCCACCGTCCTCGTCACGTGGGACCTGATGGAGGCCGGGGAGGGGAACACCGTGTACTCGGCCACGGCCGAAGCCAGGGACCGCACCTACCTGTCGTGCAACATCACCGGCACCAGCTGCTACCTCTACGGAGCGCAGTGCGACTCCCGCTACAGCATCATCGTGTCGGCTTTGTCGGACCACTGCAGCAGTCTGAGGACTCCGCCGTACAGAATAAGCACGGGTGAGCCGGGATTCTCTTCCCTCGTACGCCCTTGAGCGGATGCTTTACAACCAGCTCGCTTAAGGCGTTGACCCTGACCGCACTCTTTTTAGAGCCGTGTCCTCCCACGAATGTGGCAGCTCGAGCTTCCTGTGGAGAAAGCAGCGCTTCGGTATCGTGGAGCCCTTCTCCCGTGGCTGAAGCGTACCACGTGGTCGCCGTGGGCGACGACGGGCACAACCGCACTTGCAACACTACCTCAACTAATTGCACCTTGTCCCAGCTCCTGTGTGAGCAGCGGTATACAGTTGTTGTCACAGCCAGCCATGAGAACTGCACCAGTCTGGCCAGCAATAACGTCACACTCACCACAGGTATTTTTCCTGCACAAAGCACAAAGTCCCTGAGTGTACAACACAATATATGTTTCAGCCCTTAATAATTCTCCACACAGGCCCCTGTCAGCCTCATGGCCTCTCAGTGGAATACCACTGCAACAACCAATCTGTGCTGTTGTCCTGGATACGCAGAGAAAATGCTGTAGAATATTATGGCTATGCACAAAATGGAAATGGAAGCAGGTTGCTGTGTCACAGCACAACTACAAGCTGCGTAATCCGGGGTCTAGATTGTGGAGCAGCCTATAATTTCTCTGTCCAAGCATCAGACGGGGTCTGCAACAGCTCGTTCAGTCAGCCAGTGCTGAATACAACGGGTAAATACAGTTCACAGCCTCGGCGTCTTTAGGACATTTGCATCACAGCAGGATGAATATATCTTTCCCCCATCAGTACCCTGTCCTCCAGACACTGTGGAGCTGCAGCTGATGCCCATGGAGATGGAGATCCAATTGATGCGCTTTGAGTGGACAGAGGTCGACTGCAATAATACCCAGTACCTGCTGAAGTTAACGGGAAGCCTGTTGGGAGACAGCCAAGCCCAGTTCGACCTCTCGTCCTACTGGACGAGCAGGACCTACTACGAGATCCCTCTCCCCTGCGGTTCAGCGTACACCGCCACAGTGGAAAGCAGAAATTCAGCTGGTACCAGCGACCCATCTGTCGCTCTCACTGGAAACACAGGTAGATTCCACTTCACAAGCATGTTTGCTTTAATTTTTACTTTGGCTCTTTTATTTTGAAAAGAGCTCTCATAAAATCTGCATTTAGTGATAGATCATATGTTCTGGTTCCAGCGCCTTGTCCACCAACAGAAGTGGTGTTCAGTGGAAACAGCACCTCTGCCACAGTGGCGTGGAACGCGTCTGTGTTTGCCACCACATACACGGTGTATGACAACAGCGTTACACCCAGGCAGCAGGTCTGCAGCACCGGATCGCTCTCCTGTTCCCTGTTCAACGTCGCCTCCACCAACCTGGTGATGACAGCCGGCAATGCAGCCGGAGAGAGCGAAGCTACTAATGTCACTATCGGTAGGAATAATCATGTATAAGCGCGTGTCTGCCTGTGTTTAAGTGCTGGTCTATGAAAACCCCCTTTTAATCTTACCAACTAAATGAATTGTTCTTTAGCACCAAGACTGGGGCGTAGGAGAAGAGACCTCAGTGAACAAATGTTAGATAAAGGTACGTTTGCATTTATTCTAATAATTACAACAGTAAAGATGTTTTACTGCACTGAGTAATAACAAGTGTATGAATCAATAACATAGATAATATTACTGAGTTGCATTGATAAGCACACTGCAGTGATTGATGTGTAATCTAGTACAGGGAATATATTTATTATTTATGGTACATGTACCTTGGTCATATTCATAACCACAGCCTTTAAAGCTTTTTTCATGTTATAATAATATTTGTAATTAAGGTTGTTTGTACTCACCAGAGGCTCTGTCTAGTCTGAAGATGGATGTCACTCATGTCTCATCCACTCTCATCTACCTGGAGTGGTTTCCGGGGGATGACGATGCCACCTACACGGTGACGATCAAGGAACAGGGCGGCTCGGGGGCCTTCGCCAAGCCCCGGACACTCACCGTGATCGGTAACAGGGTCTTCGTCACGGATCTGAGCCCGAGGTCCACCTACTGCCTGAGCGTGTCCGCCGGCGCAGATCCAGAATCAGATCCCGTGTGCGTGCAAACGGCATCGGAGTCGCACCGCCGCCAGTGACTTTTGGGGTCTGCAAACATGTTACATTCAATAAAATACATGTGAAATCTTAAAAACTTTGACCGAGAGCCGGAGGCCAATTTGACCATGTCCATTAATGCTGATCAACCTTGAGTTTAAAAAGTTGTTGTATGTGTGTTTTCACTCGTAAATGTTGCTTGGTTGAGGGTCTATTTTTCCTCAAACTGTTTTTTCTCCGATTTGTAAATTATCAAATCTAATATATCAGAATCCCACATCCATACTGCCATATCTAAATGTATGTTTGTTGAAATTGTTCTCAGATGAAAATCAAATAAAACTGTATTTCCAGAGGTGTGTTCACGAACAACTGTCCAGTAAGAACTTTCTTTTTTGTAAAAGTATTTTTTATTAGAAAACAAAATGCAACAGGGCGGTAATTTCAACACAAGCAAGGGTCGGTGTGTGTGATTAAAAATTACCATTTGCAACCCGTCCTTTTCAAGGTTTAAAACTGTCGACCGTCTACACATGATCATGGTGCAAATTACTCTGGGTCTGCTTGTTGATCCACTTCACTTTTATGCCAGAACTTTACAAACATCGACGCATGCTTAATTACAGCTAACAAAGAAGCATAAATATAGAGGAAAACCTTCACATATACACTAATATTGATCGGATTTGAAAAATAACTTTTTCTAAAGCCCAAAATAACTCATTCTTCATAAATTACAATTTTTTTTTTTAACAGGATGGCTTTTAACTGAGCAACTTGGGACCATTCATGTGTAGACAGCCTGTGAGACATTATGTACAACCCCCACAACTGGGGAAAAACTATCAGCCATAGAAAATTAAAATGCCATTTCCACCATTTTTTTTAAATTTCAAGTGAATGCTAACAATCTAACTGGGGGTGGGAGAAGGCAGAAAAACAATCAAAGCAAAACAAGATTGCGAAAGACGTAGCGCCCCCCCCTCCCCCATGTGACAGCCGCTGAGGGGGGGCGGGAGACGAAGGACGACACAGAAGTAGAAATATTGCTGAAACCGTGTTTTACTCGGGGCTCCGACTCTTCCGGCGTTCGCTGTGTTTGCTGTGGTCGTTGCTGGACTCCCGCTGGTGGTGGCTTCTCTCTTTGCTGCGGCTCCGTTTGTGGGATCGCTGCTCCCCGTCCCTCTCTCGCTCCCTCTCTCTGCTGTGGCTGCGCTCTCGTTTCCTGCTTTTCTCCTCTCCGCTGCTTTTGTGCTTCCTCTCCCTGCTTCGGCTCCGGCTTGACCTCTTGGCCTTCCTCTCGTCCCTGTGCCTGTCCCTGTCCTCTTTGTGTCTTCTGTCGTCCGACTCCCCCCTGCTCTTCTTGTCCCTGGACCTCTCTCTCTCTGGGCCCCTGTCTTTGTGATGCTCCCTCTCCTTCCTCCTGTTCCTGTCATCGCCGCCGCCACCACCGCCACCGCCGCCGCCGTCTCTCTCTTTGTCTCTACGCTCGCTCTTTCTGTCCCGGCTGCTGCTGCGGCTTCGTCTGCGCTCTCTCCGCTCTTGGTTCCTGTCGGCGCTGCGGGACCGCCTCCTCTCCCTCTCCCCTCGGTCCCTATCCCGATCCCTGCCCTCCCTCTCTTTCCTCTGACGGTCGCGTTCCCTCTCCAGCTCGCGGTCGAAGCTGGGCCCGTGGCGTTCTTTCTCGTGGTGGTGGCTCCGGCTCCGTGACCGCCTGGGTGACCTCCGAGGACTCGGCGTTCGTCTGGGTGTCCTGGCAAGAAATCGTAAGAGGAATCTTGATATTAAAGGGTGTGTGTTTACAGTTTGATCTGCGGATTAAAAGAATGGCAAAGGTGATACGATTATGGAAATCTAGCGCGTTAAAAACCACGCCGGGGGAACGACCTCGATCCGCTGCATCATCGTTTATTACCTGGACCGCCGTCGCTCCACTTGCCTCCCTGCTTCTGTGTTCTCGGGCTCCGCCTCCTCCTGCACCTCTTTCTGGATCACCTTCCGAGGCCTGGCCTTCAACTGCTGGTCAATGCTCTTCTGGACTGGGACGGGGATTCGGGGGAACAACGTGGAGAACCACTCTAGTTTGGTCAGGAACGAGCGCAGCATCTCTCCAACCGTCATCACGCAACCGCCCCCAGCCTTCACGTCGAGCTCCTACAGCAAACGGGGAAAAAAAGAGCCAAACGGAATATCAGCATAAGTAAATCTGAGTTGTATTTTTTTTTTTTAAATCTTAGTTTAAGCAAAAAAAATGCGTGATGACCAAATACTGAACATTCACCTCTGTTCATCTAGCTTAATCTCATCTCTCCAACATAAGTCTACCTGTACTGATCATGTAAATAGTGGAAATAAAGCTTCAAGTATCACAAAAATGGCCTCGTCTAAGCTGCCTGGCTGTTCCTGGGGTCTGTCATTCGCCTGGATTTTGTTTATGAAGCAGAAACCCCTTAGCTCAAATCACGATCTGCTTCGGACATTATCTTAAACTTTTAAGCATAAATGACAGGAGGGGACTCCAAACAGACCACAGGAACAAAGAAAATGCTCACTGTCTAAATACAGACTGCAGTAGATATTAGGCGCACACCAGTTGAGGTTTTTAATTCATAGGATAGAGAACAGCTACTTTGCACTCACACACACAAACCAACAGTGTTGAGATACAATATCCAATTCACTGCTGCACATTGGGCATCTAAAGAAAAAAACAGGGGAATTAACCAGTTGGGTAGGATTTCAAACGATCAATTTGAATATAATGCAAGAAAACATCAAGAGGCCTGGTTGCACACCGCTGGGTCGAATCATACCTTAAATGCAAAAGGAATGCTACATAATTCACGGGTGTGTCTTAAATAGTCAAATAGCTGATCCCAAATTTAGCATGTGCAACAAGTCCTGAGAATCTGAGCATGCTGTAACAGTACAAATAGACTGAAAGGTTTACTCAGCATCATACATTGTACTTACCCTTGTTAACAAAATCAGCAGCACAGCAGTGAGAAAGCAACCTAACTACTCAAGCTTCGAGGATAAAAACACTGGGCAAAATTAAGCCAAATGAATGCAAAGGTGAAAAATCAGCTATGAGCATCACAACAATGGGAATTTTTTTTTAAATATAGACATAGTGTGAAATTGTGAATTCAGTGGAGATAAGAAGAAAATATGAAATTATTACCAGGGATGACATACCTCGTCATCATCCAGGAAACCGTCGTACCATTCTAACAAGTCTGGAGGAGGCTGTGTGTATCTGAGGCAAAACGGATGACAGCGTTAGGACGCTCTGGCGTTGTTCATCACACCAACGATGGCTGGGTGACGGTCCCAAAGGGAAAGGAAGATGGAAGATGAGATGATTTTTACCTTATGTACATGAAGCCAAGTGCTCTGATGTAGGGCGAGTCTGTGTGGGTGATCAGACCCATCAGCTGCTTGCGGGTCAGCTTGAGTGTAAACAGTTTGTACAGCAGACAGAAAGCGGTAGACACAATCCCTCCCGTCCCGACTCCCCGTACCTAGAGGACAAACCAAAACACATCACTGCACACTACACAGGGCAGACCAACCGTTGTCAAGAGCTGGTGGACAGCATAACCAACTGGATCTGTCAACTACTTCGAGCTCAGGTGATAAAACTGTCTATGAAACTCCCAACGACAGTCAACAGAGGGGCGAATACAGGGAATATAAAAGGCACGTACTTCCCACTTACCCCTCCGCACATTCCAGTCTGGCCCGCAGTCTTCCTGCTTCCCTTTTCCCAGGGCTCGACGTGAGTCACCTGGAGCAGCAAGAGCATCATCACCATCACCTTCATCACCTCCACCACCACCATCATCATCATCACACATTCTCGGGCTGGACAGACAAGAAGCTGCCCCCACTGTTTCCGCTCAGAACAAGAACTCATCTTTTAAATAAGGCATCTTTTCACTCATGTTACATCTTTTTGAAGTTGTGCCAAAAGGCTGAAATACCGATGTTGTGGTTATTGTTGTTGTAACGCTAGCTTAGCCGAGAGGCACCGTTAGCTTGGGAAGCTTAGCGCCCAAGTTAGTTTAGGGGGGGGGGCACTCGTAGCCAGGCCTCGGTGTTGTTATTGTTGTGAAAAGACGTCGCGGAGGGTGCAGACGCCAGACCCGGGCTGCAGCGAGCACTCGGCAGCCTTTGTGGCCGCGTGCGGCTCCTACCTTGAAGTAGATCTCGTCCACGACCTCGTGGTAGGTCTTGAGCTCGTACAGCTGCACTTTGAAATACGGCGAGGACAGAACGTTCGTGAGTATCATCGGGTTGAGGTTCATAGTCTTTTCGTTGCCCCACAGGGGCAAAACATTCCCGTGTTTCCCCGTCGCGGGTTTGCTCACGGCCTGCGTCGCTAGCTGGTTAGCCATGTTAGCCGGACCCCCACGCCGCCGAGCTTTCTCTACGTTCAACGCGCTCCCGATTATAAATCCATTAATGGCGACCGGTCACGGGTGGATCGAAAGCGGTTTCGCCCCCTCGGATGCGGTTGATCGGTGGTTTTAGACCGTTATCTTAACTTCCCGCCGTCGTTGTGAGCGAAGCGCTGAACGAGCCGAGGAGGAACCGGAACTGGAACGTCTGTGGTGCAGGACTGCTGCAGTAAAGCTCGATATAGTATGATCGTGCGTCCGGCGGCTTTCAAAATAAAAGCCATAAATCTACGAAGCGTTATCACTAGATTTGGGCGCCAAACAAACATTATTCTTTCTTTCTTTTTTATCTATCTATCGGTTTCAAATTTGGAAATAACTTTATTTATTTTATCTCCATTTAAAATGCTTCCACTTTTTGTCAGGAATAGTCAAATAAAGCACAACCTGTGGAGAACTATTCAGAATGTACTTTACTTAAATTAAAACAATGTCTTCATCAAAACAGACAACAGTTAACCTTCAGTACATTAAGAATATCCATAAATATAAACCTCGTAATTTATATTAAAAATAACAAATTGTATGTACATGCACCTTTGTTCTAGTAATAAAACCCCAAACACCCTTAAAACCTCTAGAAATTGTCCTCCTTCACGTATCGGTGAGCAGAGGTCTAACTGTAAAGTCCACAGTGTTCAATTTATATTGTACTTTACACTTTGGGGAATAGACAACCCATGTACTTGCTTAAAAATAACAAGAAACGGTGAAAAAATACTATACAAATGTTGTACAAACGTCCTAAACTTATTACAGCATTAAAGAGTACATATGTGTGTATAAATAATTCAAATATCTTTGGACTGATGAAAAAGTTTGCAGCTTAGATGACAACCTCCTGCTTTGTAGTTTTAATTTTAAAAAAACTGATCATGTCACCCATTACCTTGGTCACCACATTCAAATAATTTGCCTTCGTGTCCATTTTTTTAAACCACTAGGTGTCTCTGCTGACTCTGCAAGTCCAACGCAGGAGTGTGAAGAGGGGGAGTGAAGCTCCGGGACCGGAGGACGGCGTCCGCTTCTCCCCTCAGACTGGTGTCCAGCATCAGTGTAATTCAACCCCCTTTGTGGCAGGTGGACTCTTTCCAGGGTCCTAGCTCTTGATCACCACCTGCTCAAAGGGCCCGGCCGCAACCCTGAAAGAGAAACGGCACATTGCGTCGTACGAGCGGGAACGGAGGAGGGGGGGCGGACATCAGATCCTGGAGCACACCTTCTAAATCTGCACTAATCTGAAACTGATCAGCGGTGATCCACTAGGAAAGAATTATTCCACTCCATTCCCCTTCGGCATACCCGTAACGAGTTTATGTGTCATAAATGCCTGGGGTGAGCGGGGGGGGGGGCATTACGCAATCACACCCACCTTGCGTGCTGGCTCCCCAAGGCCGTACTGCCACCAGGACCCACGAACAACCTGAGCCCCTCCTCTGCAGCAACGCACACACACACGCACACACACACACGCACACACACACACACACAGGGGACAGAAAAGAACAGCCTCAGTCACCTCAGTCGAGGTCTCACACTTTCTGGAGCGTCTAAAAATACAGGACAATTATAAGGGCGCATAGCAGAGAGGCCGACAAGAGGCGGCGCCATAAATGTCTCATTAACAAATCGCTTGAATCGCAAACAACTGGCGGCGATTGCGCAACCTCCCGGCGTATCGAGCGGGGTGGGGGGGGCGAACGCACCCTCCGTGCTGGAGTCCAGGATGCCGTGGCTGAAGTCCTGGCTCTGCATGATTTTCTCGATGATGTCGTCGGCGTCCACCCGGGTGGCGTTGACTCTCTTCAGCTGGTTCTCCATGGAATTCTGCTTCACCGGGGGTCTGGAAGTGGTGCGGAAAAAATGAGCGTTTCAGGCACAGTCTGAGTTACCTGCATGACACAGCTGCCAGTATGTGTGTGTGTGTGCGCGTGTGTGTGCTTGTTTCACCTGGGAAATTTAGCAGGAGTCGAGGGGCGCTCGGGGGCTGCAATGCCGGGGGGGCTCATGCTCTCCCTCTCTCCCCTCTCCACGTGCTGATCGCTGGTTTCCAGGATGCTGCCGATGCCCGTGGAGACGGAGCCGGCCGAGGCGCTGCGCCTGTGGCCCAGGTCCGTCAGGCTGGAGTGGTGGGAGCTGTAACCTGCGGCACAGGCGGGAGCGAAGGAGAGCGTGACGCCTCGGCTGCCTTGGCTCGGCGACCCCCCCCCCGGTAACGGCGGCTCTTTGGAGACCTGAGATCTTGGACTGCTGGCTCGCGTAGCTGGGGGTTCGGGAGTGGCCGTACGCTACCAGCTCCTCCGGGACTGAAATCGACTTTCCCGCAGCGTCTGACAACGGAAAAGCGCACACAGGCCGCGGAAGTTACGCGTGTAGGAAAACCACAGCTAAAAGAGGAAGCCTTCATTGGAGGGTTATTATGGGTTTAGGGTGACATTCCGCTGGTGCGGTATGTGAAGCAAGGGGGGGGCGCGGGTTTAGAAAACAAACATTGTGTGTTTATACCAGCGAGTAGGCGGGATATGTGCAAATTCCCGCCTTTCCTGTCCTCCAGGAGAACCTCCGCCTCAGAATGTGGACAACCCAGAGTCATGGCTGTAGACGGGGGCCTGCAAGGAGGGGGGGGACAGGGCGTGTGAGCTGATGAACCAAAGGAACCAAAGCAAATCAAGCCGGATCAGTCCCAGCTCCAGAGGGATGAAACATTTCCGTGGAACTCCCGCGTGTGCGCGGTGAGTAACGCCACGGGACGAGTGACTCAGCCTCCTTGCTGCTGAGAATTCAACCGTCTCCGAGGCAACACCGGGCATGTTGTTACATAAACAGGGTGAGACGTCTGCAACGGGGGGGGCGGTTTGCCAAAAGTTGACCGCGTCACGACACGTCGCACATCTTCGCATGCGGTCAGACGCTGACCGCCGGGAGGCCGCCGCGGCTCCCCCTCGGTTTGAGCCCCGCTTAAAACGGCAGGATGCTTGAAACCGACTTTCGGACCGCGGGCTGAGACGGCGAACGGATCGCTTACGTTTTGAAGCAGGGGTCACCGGACATGAGCTGCGTGGTGATGACGACCTGCGACAGAGACGGGAGAAGAGCAACCGTGACGAAAGCGTCAAAGCTTTCGCCGCGAGTGACCTGCACGTCTAAATCTCGGGGGGGGGGGACCCCCCTTACGCTTCCCACGACAGCGTTTCCGGTCGGGGTGGCGCCGCACCTTCAGGATGGAGTTGTCCTGCCGCGTGTTTTTGGTGTCGTACCCCTCCAGGAGACACCGCCGCGTGGTGCTGCCGGACCCGGCAAACTCAGACAGGTTCAGGTCGGCAAAGCCCAGCTGCAGGGGGGAGAAGAGGAGGTTCGGACCATTTTAGTGGGAATGCTACGGATCTCCTGAACAAAGGCCGCAGCGGAGCGAGTGTTCGCCCGCACGCCTTCTGCTTTAACGAGTCCCTGAAGTATTGAGTACATACTCAGCAGAGCATTTGATTTACAGACCTTTAAATCAGTAACAAGGCCACAAAGCCAAGATAAACATCCTTATGGGGACACGGGAGTTTACAAAGGGCTCATTTTGACGTGTCTTTGATGATAAGACCCTTCCGATCGGATTTGTTCCCGTGTTTAAACGTCAGTCGACAAAAGAGAAACGTCACCTTTGCAAAAGACTTTCCACCTTTCAGCTCCTACAAGGACAAAAGGGCAGAAAAGTGTGAGGGGGCGATGGTCCGTGGACCGTCGCGGACAACTTTTATGACACGTTTTAATGGTTCCGGTGTGAAAACATGCAGTTACATATTAACCGTGGTTCCGGCTGTCCTCAGACACTCCAACGCCTCGTACCTTACGCACGGACACGCGGCACACGCACGGGTCCAGCACGCCCGTCCCAGCATTGGCGCTCATCTTGCAGATGAAGGAGAACCTCTTCTTCCAGTGGACGCAGTGGAGATGGACCGATTCCCTTTAGGAGGAAGCAAGCAGCCATTCACAAGCAGCCATTCACCCAAGAGGGCAACCGCAACCACAGCGCCTCCTTGACCTCTACGTGGTTCGCAAAGTTCTAGAAGGCCATAAATGAACTTTGTTCCCGTCCAATAAAGCTGAGTCAGCTGTCGATTCATTGATTTATATTACCAAGAGGAGTTTATTACATTTTTATCCAGAGATCTGAGGCTGGGGCAGGATAGGCCGTGTTTACAACGTAGATTTGAGGAACAGGCAGTTGCCAGAGGTTAGTATTTATTTCCTCTGTGACTCATTTTAGTGCAACAAAAGGTTAACCGAGCCTGGAGGAACGGCTCGGGAATAAACGTGCTCAGTTCAAACGGAAATAAAAAAAAAAAAAGAAGTGGTGAAACCGCAACATAAACAGGTCCACAATCGGACGTTTTAATGGAGTGTTGGGCAGCAGGGGGCTCGGGTTGAGGTGGCCCCCCGAAGCGAAAACAAAGTTTGGGGTTTAATTTTAGCCCCTTCGCACTGCGCCTATAAATATCCGCTGCTCTTACCGGGACGACTCTTGCGCGAAGCCGCCGTCCAGCAGCCGGACCTTGCAGAACAGGACCCCGTTGACGAACGGGACCGACGACAGCTCGTCCAGGTCGAAGTCCACCCGGAACTTGAAGCGCTTCTTCTTGCTGAGGATGAAGGACATGGCTGCTGGGAGGGGGGGGGTGGTCTCCCTCAGCTGTGGCCGCAGATCGCCGCCGCTTGTGGCCGCCGATCGTCGCCGCTCGTCCGCAGACGCGACTCCTAAGTTCAAATCTCCTCCCGCACCGATGACGTCATGGGGAGGGCGGCCGGTGATTGGCTCCCGGAGCTGCGGGACTCGAGGACGAAGACGCGTATTTAGAATTAAACTGAGACAAAAAAAAGAACGGATTCAAACATCTGTGGTGTAAAAGTCTCGTATTACCACTATTAAGCTCTATTAGCATTAATTGTGACTTAAAATAGCAATTTACACTTATAACAGACACTAGAAATAGATAGATAGATAGATAGATAGATAGATAGATAGATAGATAGATAGATAGATAGATAGATAGATAGATAGATAGATAGATAGATAGATAGATAGATACTTTATTGATCCCCTGAAATGCAGGGTCAAAGTAGCTCGTTGTGTGTAGTGGCTTTTTTGCTATTAATTATTTAGGGACAGTTTCATATTTCCTTGTTTTCTTTAAGTTAGTTTTAACTGCGTGCATTGTTGGTCTAAAAAGAGTTATTTTTGGCCATCTTTACAGGCCCTCGTATTAAACAGGGGAATGTTTAACACGAGGGCACAGTCATCTCCATGGCCCTTCAATGTTTATAATAGGATCCTTTCAACCTACATTTAACTGACGAGTTCAAACACGTTTGGAAAGAAAAATGCAGATGAAGAAGAAATCCTTGTTCAGCCAATGTGTGTCAAAGCAGGGAATGCAAAAGAAGCACATGGCATGAGGGTAAAAACCTGTTGAAATAAGAACATTTAGACTGTTAGGCCTGTTTAACCGCTACAAACTGACCTGATTCCATCCATGTTTTTAAGTTTGATGACTGAATTTTTCCCCCAATTATTTGATATGCAAGAAAACAGTTTTGGACAAACGCAGATGGAGCCCATGGCCAGAACATTTGCATGGGTGGAGAAGTCCAAAATGTGCGTCAGTGCCGATAAGATTTTCAAAATTCCAACAGCTGTGAAACATCTTTTAGTGACGCGAATCTCAAAGAACATTTCTGTGGGTTTCCAGCAGACGCCAGGGTGAGGATGAAAAAGAGGGGAAAACAATATTTTTTAAGGTTTAAAGGTATAAAAAAAACACCAGTGTGACAAATAACAGAAAAGTTGGTGGTATAGGCCTACATTTTAAAAAGGGATCAAGTTGAAATATTGCTCCTGAAAAAACAAAGAGAGCGCAATTAATATAAAAAGCATCGCTAAGTCAAGAGCTGAATTCGTTAGAGACAAAGACATTTGGACAAAGATGTTTTAATTTGATTTAATAAATTCAAAAGGTTTTGTGAAACAAGAAAGATGTTTTTAAATGCGCGTTCGTGTCGCCCTCTCGCGGTCATCTCCAGTACTGCACCAACAGCACGCCGCTTCCGTTTAAACGTTACATAAAAAGATTCGATCTATTCTTCCAGGCGCTTTCATAGATTTAAGAATGACCCCTAATATAATTGGTGCGAGCTTCGTGCGGCTATTTTAGCCGCTGGTTATTGCAGAGCTTCTGTATTGGGGGCGCATTTCCTGCTTTTACGCGGAAACCCGCCCGGTTACGCATCGTCCGTCGCTCCACCCTCCGCCGCTGCGGCTCTCGGCTGAACGCCGACGGAATCAGCTCCGTGCCGGGATCCCGGGCAGGAAAAGCAGCGAGAAAAGCAGCTTCCCGTCGCGCACGCCACTGGATTTTGGCTGTCAGATGGATCAGTAGCCTCGCAAGGACGCCTGTGAACGCTCATCCGGTGCCAACATGTATCGGGCGCTGCGGACGTTTCTGCTGCCCGGTGCCCGATGTTGGGATGCCGACAGTGAGAGGTCGTACCAGGATCTGTTCGAGAGACTTGATACCAATAAGGATGGGAAGGTGGACGTGGCCGAATTACGAGCTGGCCTTAAGGCAATGGGTATATTCCGCCTGGGAGCTGCACAGGTACCCCCTGCACGCCCTTCTGCACTCCCCCCACCTCAGCAGAACCCACCCCCCATCATTGGTCAAGGGGGTCATGCTGAGACCTGCAGGGCTGTGGTCATTCTGCAGGAAGAGTCGATTAACCCGTCCCATTTGATCTCCCCCGACCCCTGCAGAAAATCGTGTCCTCTGGAGACCAAAACAAGGACGGCTGCCTGGACTTCAACGAGTTCTCCAAGTACCTGAAGGACCACGAGAAGAAGCTGCGGCTGACTTTCAAGAGCCTGGACAGGAACAACGACGGTAGGAAATGGCAGGTTAGACACACAAAATAAAACCAGCTCACACCTCAAAAGTGTGTGAGTAACGGGTGTGTGTGTGTGTGTGTGTGTGTGTGTGTGTGTGTGTGTGTGTGTGTGTGTCGACAGGCCGCATCGACGCCTCAGAGATCCAGCAGTCACTTGGAGAACTGGGAATAGACATCAGCCGGGAGAACGCGCTGAAAATACTGCAGAGGTCCAGAGTCGGAGCCTGCTATGTGTCTGTAATTACATAATAACAACAGGAGCCACAAGTTAACACACTCCTGTGTGTGTGTCTGTGTGTGTGTGTGTGTGTGTGTGTGTGTGTGGTCCCAGTATGGACATTGACGGGACCATGATGGTGGACTGGAACGAGTGGAGGGAGCACTTCCTGTTGTACCCAGCCCAGAACCTGCAGGAGATGATACGCTACTGGAAGCACTCCTCGGTAAGGAGCATACACACACACACACACACACCCGTGCACACATTCTTGAGACAAACAGGGACATAGCTGCAGCGTGATCAGCCACGTGCTGCCTTTCCTGCTCGTGTAAGTATCAGGAATTTTGTTTCACTTCAGTCTGTACTCCGGCAGCAGCTTTAAATATCTGGAACATCTCTCCCAATTAGGTCAGGGCGCTAATCCGGGCCCCTCCATCACGAGAGTGAATAAAGACGCCGCTAAGTGCTGTGATATTTGCTCACAGATGAACAAATGAGAGTTCCCGTGCGCTGCTGGGAGAACAGGACGTGTTTATCTGAAACAGGCGGGACACTCGTTCAGCTCGATGAGCGCCGGAGGTCCAACAGCCTCCCGATAAGGCCCGGGGTCGTGGAGCCATTGTTTGCTTGTTTGTCTGCGTCAACGGAAGAAGGTCGCAGTTGATTGTCCGCAGCAGTGTTTGCACACAGTCCCGACCTTTGGCTCCGACCACAAGGGGGGGGGTTAGCCTCCGAGGCCCGACACGGCCGCCCCCGTGGGGATTAAGACCCCTGTGGTCTGCAGGTGCTGGACATCGGCGACAGTCTCGCCATCCCGGATGAATTCACAGAGGAGGAAAAGAGCTCGGGGCGCTGGTGGAAGCACCTGGTGGCGGGCGCGGCGGCGGGGGCCGTCAGTCGCACCGGCACCGCCCCCCTGGACCGGATGAAGGTCTTCATGCAGGTCAGGCATCGAACCCCCCCCATCGGAGGGAATCGCTCCACCCGTAAGTCCGTAAAGCCGCGCTCCTCCTCCCGCAGGTCCACTCGTCCAAGACCAACCGCATCAGCCTGGTGGGGGGCTTCAGGCAGATGATCGTGGAGGGGGGGCTGGCCTCGCTGTGGCGGGGCAACGGCATCAACGTGCTAAAGATCGCGCCCGAGACCGCCATCAAGTTCATGGCGTACGAACAGGCAAGCGCCCTCCCCCTGCGTCTGGAACACCGCATGTGGCGGTGTTCCAGACGACTCTGACCCACCTGTGTGTGCCCCCCCCAGTACAAGAAGCTGCTGTCATCAAAGGGAGAGAAGATCGAGACCCACCAGAGGTTCCTGGCCGGCTCCCTGGCCGGGGCCACCGCTCAGACCGCCATCTACCCGATGGAGGTAAGACACCCTCGGGTGGGGGTCTTTGCCGTCATTTTGCTTTGATCTCTTCTCTGATTCAGGTGTTAAAAACCAGACTGACGCTGAGGAAAACCGGACAGTATTCTGGAATGTTTGACTGCGCCAAGAAGATCCTGAGGCAGGAGGGCGTCAAGGCCTTCTACAAGGGCTACGTCCCCAACCTGGTGGGCATCATCCCCTACGCCGGGATCGACCTGGCCGTTTACGAGGTCTGCAGCTTCTACCGGGCCCGTCCTCTGACCGCGTGGCGCGTCCCAATGTTTGAGCGCCCCCCCCCCCCTTTTCGCAGAGCCTGAAGGCGGCCTGGCTGTCGTACCACCCCAGGGACTCGGCCAACCCCGGCGTTATGGTGCTGGTGGGCTGCGGGACCGTCTCCAGCACCTGCGGTCAGCTGGCCAGCTACCCCCTGGCCCTGGTGCGCACGCGGATGCAGGCGCAAGGTAAGGACCGACGCCGATGGCGGCGCTAAGGCGGGGGCGGGGGGGGTCGTCCGCAGCACCGGGCGGGTCACTCAGACGATGTGTCTCTGCCCCCCCCGCAGCCTCCCTGGACGCCTCCGTCCAGACCTCCATGACCGGCCTGCTGAAGAAGATCCTCGCCAAAGACGGCTTCCTGGGCCTCTACCGGGGCATCCTTCCAAACTTCATGAAAGTCATCCCCGCCGTCAGCATCAGCTACGTGGTCTACGAGTACATGAAGACGGGCTTAGGGATCTCCAACTGACGTGAAAGGAACCTTTTAGGGACTTTAAAATGAAAGAGGAAAACTACTGAGGCGGGTCGCCCGCCACCGTGCGCAGGAGCGCACGTGTGGCTGGTCCTTTATAGTCTTATTTATTTACCATTTGTGACTGATGAGCATGCTTTAATTCTCTTATCCCAAACTTTTTTTTTTTTAAAGACTGTGATACCAAACTGTGGGTCGGACCGTTTAGCGTGTGCAGGATCGGTGCTGTAGCTAAAGATGTAACAACACGGGCTTCGTCAGACCTGAATCAGCCAGGAATTTTAACACTGGAGTAGTGTCTGCGTGATACACCCTCATCTTGTGCAATGCGAAGCTCACTGACGCAACATTCTCTTATTTCGTTAACGTGCCTTATAGCTCCTTAAAGCTGGGCTGACGTGTTTTCATTTACAGCGCGATCTTATTTACTCTGCATTTCGTTTTGATGGTCCCTGACGTGAAAGTCGTGTTTTCACTGATACTTTCTGTTGTCACTTCATTTCATTACAACTCCACCCTCAAGCACACACACACACACACACACAGCCACGGCAACATGACACTGTTGCATTTGACACTTTGTTTCAGTTGAAATCCTTATCTTCCACGTAAGATGACAATCTTTTTTTCCCGGCGAATCCCGTTTCTAACTGAGCTAAACGTTTATTTTTAAACGGTCTCCAGCCAAAAGTTGTGGAAGTAGAAAAGCAGAGGTTTTAGGGAACGACCTGGCGACAGCGACCCCCAGTGGCCGACACCGTCAGTGACCTTTTCAAAGAAAATATTTGCAGATGAACGTGTTTCCAGGATGCACAACAGATCACGACGGTACTTAAGACTGGTGAAAGGTGTGCGTTTTTTTTTTAATATAATAAACAAGAAACAATTGCAGGAAATCGTTGGGTTCCATTAATATATATATAATGTACGTTTTGCTTTGTTTACAATAGAGCAGCTCCAGTGGGCAAACATGCACAAGCGTGTGTCTGTGTTTGAGACTTTTCAGTAACATCGGGTCAAACAGCTGTGTTAACTCTTGACCTTCTCAGCACTAAACCCCTCAGCAAAGTAAAGACAGCGCTGATAATACGAATGCTGCTGGAGAAAAAAAAAAAAAAAGATAATAATCTGATGTCCGTGCGACAAATGTCGTCTGTCAAATGTCGCAGAAAACATTGACATGAGTGCCATGCATATGAAGTTTTAAAATCTACTTGTTTCACTTTAGAATTCCAGGGAAGGGAGGGGATGTTATCTGAGTCGTCACATGTGCTTCCGATGGTCGGGGTGTTCTGCGTATTGTTTGTATTTTATCAATAAAAAAACAAGGAATGTAAAGTACGTGTGCATGCTTAAGCTCTGATGCAACTTGTGATGTACAAATTAAGTTAAAAGCCAAGTTATTGCATGAAGTGAAGTAAAAGATCCAACCACAAAAATCTAAATATCCACATGGAAAGTACTGAACTTCAGACACAACACTAGTCTATAAAAGTCTTAAATTATAAACTCTGATGTGCCTTTCATTGGATTTAACTCACTAGAGAAGTATGAACATGTAATAAACTCTACTGAAGCTTCTACATCCGACACCAACGCGCATTTTGAAGCGCGGTTCATTTGGTGCTCGCCGCTCGCCGTAGTTTGGACACCACCGAGCTGCAGTTGTTGAGGAAAAGGTGAGCGCTTGACCCCAGACAAACTTTAAAAACACCCTGTTTTCACAGCGTTCTGGTCCGCCGGCATCGCTGCTCGAACGCGGCGGCTGCCCCTTTGTCCCTCTTTCCTTGCTCGCACACTTTGTCGAGGCGATTGCCGCCCGTAATAGGAGCTGCTGCACTAGCGTTAGCTTTAGCCAAAGACAAACAGCAGCTAAAAATATTCGGTGGAAGTAATCTGAGGTGGCCACAGCTGACATTCAGCGCATTTTAGTAGGTTAAAGAGATTGAGTTTTAACGACTTAGGTCTTTTGTGCACTGTCGGTGTGTGAGAGTGTCGCCTTGAGGACCTGTTGCTGCTTGTGTTCTTGGTGGGCGTTCACGTTAAACTGTGTTTATGTCTGACATCAGGATTAGATTAAGCTTAATTCCTCTGTTTTCTCCCGTCCGACCCGTCGATCTTTCGTATAATGGTTGAGAAAAAGCTCCTCACTGTTATTTAGAGAAGAGGGGAAATGTCAATTGGACGTGAAAGCTGCGTATTTTTTCCCCGCATGGTGGTTGATCACAGGTTTATGATCGTTCTCCTTCTCTGTCTGTGTTTGCATGAACCCCCCAACCCCCCCAGGGCTGCTGCAAGCGGAGAGGCGCCATGGGTAACACAAGTGACAGGGTGGCAGCGGACCGCCACGGAGCCAAGGCCCAGCGCTCCGACAGCAGCGGTCCCAAAGACCAGGAGCCCAGCAGCAAGATGGTGGACAGCACCGACGACCCCAACATCTTCAACACCCACGGACCGGACTCCAAGGTGCCGCCGCCGAACGCAACGCCTGTCCCCTGACAGACGAGTTCGACGGGGCGCTGAGACGGTTGGTGGGTTTGTGTCTAGACTCCCGGAGAGAAGGAGTTCACCCCAGACCTGGACGATCTGGTCAAGACCGGACCTCAGGCTCGACCCACCGTCATTCGCTGGGCCGGAGGGGGGAAGGAGGTCTACATCTCTGGGTCCTTTAATAACTGGAGCACAAAGATACCGCTGAACAAAAGGTACATACTTCATATGTCCGTGTGTGTTCAGTTAAATATGCTACCGTATTATTGTTTTATTTGGTGACTTGCTCGTAAATCCGTTTGTTTTTTTTCTGTCCGCTTTTCTCCAAAGCCACAATGACTTTGTGGCGATCCTGGACTTGCCAGAGGGAGAGCACCAGTATAAGTTCTTTGTTGACGGACAGTGGGTCCATGACTTATCAGAGGTGCGCTGGTTCGTTATGTTTCAAGTCTCATTGTTTCCTGTCCGTGTTCCTATCAGACCAGGGAGGCTTGTCAGTGGTCACTAAACCTCTTCCTTGGTCTGTTTATGGAATGTCTCCTCCGCAGCCGACTGTGACCAGTGAGCTGGGCACCATTAATAACCTGATCCAGGTGAAGAAGTCAGACTTTGAGGTGTTTGACGCGCTGCAGGTCGACTCTCTGGTGTGCTCGGACACATCAGGTCAGTCACTTTTTTTTTACTGGAACTTTCAATAAAAGGAAATCAGTGGAATCAGAAGGACCATTTCTGCTCTTGGCAGATCTGTCCAGCTCCCCTCCTGGTCCGTACGGGCAGGAACAGTACGTCTGCAGGCCTGAGGAGCATCTGAAAGCCCCACCCATACTCCCTCCTCACCTCCTCCAAGTCATTCTCAACAAGGACACAAATATATCTGTGAGTGTCCGCTCCATTTCTCCTCTTGTCTAGATTTGTCTTTGTTATAAGATCCTGCACTCCCTCTCTCCCTCCCTCCCTTTCCTCCTCTGCAGTGTGATCCCGCCCTGCTGCCTGAACCCAATCATGTCATGCTCAACCACCTATATGCTCTCTCCATAAAGGTAAAGCTGAACTCTTTAGTGAAATATTACATTGTATTTCATTATCTGTCCTTAACAAAGTGAAACTTCCTGTATTTGAACTCTGCTGAGATCACGCTGCCTGCGTTGCTTTTGCAGGATGGGGTGATGGTGCTGAGCGCCACGCACAGATACAAGAAGAAATACGTCACCTCTCTGCTCTACAAGCCTATTTAAACCTCCAGACGCACCGTAGGGCTTTTAGAAAGCAGCATGTTTGTATCCTGCAGTATTTATTTGGTTTGTTTTGTATCATATTGATCACATTTAGCCAAAAGGTGCATTGAAGCAAGTTCACGGGGGGGAGCTGACGGCCGGTGGATGTGGTACTGTGGCTCGGCTTGTTGCACTTGTCCACAGGGCTCGGGACCCAGACAGTGAACTGTGTGGTGTCGGATGGTGGGCGGAACCATAGTGTGTCTTTTTTAACCTGCACCAGACGGATTAGGGAGTAACTCACTGTGTGCGTTCAAGCGTTTGCTGCACCTTGTGACTACATGCATGTGTCAAAACAGGACATCCTCTTGCACTGCTGGTTTTTCTGTGTCACTACTGTGCCGTCATGTCCTTTTTAAACTGTCTAAATGAGTGACACGACTATTTGTGTGAAGTGTGGTGAGAACAACTGAATCGGGCCCAAAGCCAGAGGTACTGATGAGAACTTGGTTGAAACAACAGTGCAATAACTGATTGAATCTGCAAGTGGTGACAGTGAAAGAGAAGTGCATGTTATTTACAGTATAACACACAGAGGCCGTGATTACCTTCGAGGTTGTTTCACACTTGCTCGTCCTCTGGTGGCTGACAGCAGTAAGACAATAGCACACCTTGGACCTAAGTAAAGACAAAAAAAAAACAAAACACTCCTTCATTCATTAGTTTCCACAAAGATTGTTTGCTCTCTGTAGGTATTAATGCATCGCGCTCGCTTTACACGCTCGCTTCACCAGGACCTGCCCGCTAGAGGCCGAGCTTCAGCCCCCTCGCTGTTGCCTTTTAACCCGGAATAGAATATTCTGAGCACTTTAGAGTCCCGTGGTCAGGCGTCGTGACGAGCTTTTAACTATGCAGCAAACAACCGTTGCACAGGAGCTTCTCTGGGCTATAGAGCAGAAATCGTGCCGTGTTTGTCACACTGTCGCGCACCTGTGTGTAGACTACACCTTCATCATGCCGCTTTGATGAATCTCGCGCGCGCGCGCGCACACACACACATCCGGATGTGATTACGGCGACTTCTCAGATGAATATAAAGGGCTCTGCTGATTTAGGAGATGCCATGAATTCTCACAACCAGGCAACTGGTCGAGACGGTCACGCCAGTATTTATGTAGCTTGCGTTGTTTGTCGTATACATTTGCAGCTGATACACGTATGCAGGCCTTTCACAAGTCCAGCTGCCGTTCAGCTGGCCGGGCTAAAGTATTTTGAGTGTGGATGCGTTCCATCCGTGCCATATGTTGTTTTAAAGCTTCAACCAAAACTTGAATTTTACAACATGAATGTTTTTAAGTGCTTTGCATATCCAGTGTGTTGATTCACTGTACAAGGTTTTACTTGTTTGCAAATAAAGAGGGGGCACACTGGTCCTAAATCCCGTTTGTTCCTGTCCTTTTCTTTTGTTTGAGAGGCCGCGACAATGTATGGTAGTGGGGGGGGGGGCCCAACGTAGAATAGAAAACAAAAACACAATCTCAGAGTAGCTTTTAAAGCACTTTATTCGTTCTTTCTCACACTCTTTCAGTGATAATACTGCCAGCACAGCACACCTTTAACTGTCATCAGAGACAGGATCCATATACGTCCTGAATCGGCTTTCTAGTTGATTAAGCACAGAAACGGCTCTGCTTTCCCCATCACGTCAAATGGCTTTATTTACATACGCATATACAGTAGCAGGCTTTAACTCCTCAACAAACAGCTAAAAGGCTTTGTTTACACTGACAAGGTGCTCGGCGAGTACATTCCACAATCTTTGCATTCCTTTGACCAATCCCCCAAAGAAAATCTTGAACTTTAACCACAATTTGATGCGATATTTGGCAACGTCAATCACTTTTTTTAGAGGCCTCGAGTGCAAGCAAAACCTGATTCAGCAGATCTAATCTAGTGCGGCTTTAGTACGAAGCCACTTCTATCAGCGAGCGCTGATCAAAGACGCTCTCACGCTAAATTTAAAGGCAAGCGAAACAACAGAGCTTTGTTATAGGTGAACGATAAGCTGATAAAGTGAGTCAAACACGAGGGCACGGCTTGTGATTCCACCTGCGTCTATTTGATTTAAAGTTTACGCAGCATCTTACAGCGCGATGAACGTAGCAAGTCGAGCGTTTCGCTTCAGAAACAGAAGGCTATTGCACAGCTACCCAGAAAACAGGTGTGTTCACTTTCTCTCACACACACTCACACACGTGCACATATACATATTCATTCAGAGAAAAGCGAGAATATTTACAGCATAAAATGGCAAATGTACAGCAAGAAACATGGAGTGAACCAAAAAGAGCAAGAACCAGTAACATGCCAAAGTTTGCATCATCTCTAAGAATTTAGTCTAAACTGACGTGGGAATGCAAATGTGGCCTAAACTAAAAGAAATTAGAGAGAATAGCGCGTGGCCTTGCGACTAACGTTTAGTTTTGGTCCAAAAATAAAATAAAAAGAGCTAAATTTCCGCTGCGGATCTCTGTGGTTCGGCTACAGAAAGCACACCCAGTCTGATCGATGCAGAGCTCCTCGATAAGGCGTGAAACTGAAGATTTCAAACTTTGGCAAGTATTGGCGACCCCACATTCTGTGGCTTGGATTTAAACATTTACAACTGCTGCCATGCATCAACACTTCAGAGTAAAACTTACAATCAGTGACCGTGTCGTTCAGGTGAACAATACTACTAATAATAATCCAGTGTCAAGCTATGAAATGAACATGACCTGCTGCAGCATGAAAAACATTATTGCACATGCTCGTATGAGAACTCCGCTAGAGGAGCTTGAATACGCGTGTTTTTAGCCTGGTTTCAGCAGATTTCCTTTGTTTTCAACGGATTCTAACTTCTCAGAATCGCTGATCGTATTTGCGATCCTCAACTCCAGCAGGACGATGCTAAAAAAAGCACCAGCGGGCACAAAAGATGGAGGGAGCTGCTTCCCAACATCTGCCTCCACTGACAATAACACATTTATCCCTCCTCCGTCTTCAGTAGTGCTGCGAAACATCTGCAGGGATTACTGTTCTTTGCATTGTATTTGCGGTTTAAAAAAAAAAAAAAAAAGAGGAGCGCCATGAGGCGTAAACTCTGGATTTGTGTGGCAGCTGACGCCGGCGGTGTCGGAGTGAGGCGTTCCTGCAGAATTCCTCACATTCCACAATCTAACATGCTTGGACATCTCATCTGTCCGCCGGCTGTCTGGACCTCCGGACCGGGGGGTTGCTCTTGGATACACGTCGGGATGAGACCGAGTGTCCGGGAGCACCCTCGCCCGGCTCCGACAGCGGGGACGACCTTTCCTGGAACCATCGGAGGCACGTGACACACCCTTTCTTCTGTCATACACGCGACGAGGCAAAACTGCTGACTGCATCACTCGAGGGTGGGAGGGGCTTAGAGTGGCAGGAAGGTAGCGAGGGAGGGAGGGAGGGAGGGATGGGAGCCCTCTGGAGGCCGGGTAGAGGTGGGCGTGAGGGCGGAGGGGCTGGTGGAGGTCAGAGGTGGCGGTGGCGGTGCTGATGCTGGTTCTTCAAGAGTCTAAAGCAGGCATCGGCTGCTGCGCTTCCTGGCGGCGACGCGTGGGCCGGCTGCAGCTCCGGCGGCGGCGGCGGCGGGCTTCAGGAAACTGCGATCAACAGGCCGCCCTCTGCCAGCGCGCCCTGGTTCCGCAGCTGGGTTTTCAGACACAACGGATAAGAAATGAATAAATGGGAGGGACAATTCAGCACGGGCTGAGCATCAGGATGGAAGGTTAACCCCACATCTGAAGTTGGAGATTAGATGTGCAGAAAGGCTGCGGCCTCCTATGGTGGTGCACCACTGTAATGCAGCTGTAATCCATGCATTCACTCTTAATAACACATCGAACTCCCTGATGTTGACGTCGAGCTACCAGAGGGGTTCTCTTTCGGGAAGTCGGGAAGGAGTCAAACGTCGACAATCAATAAGTGAGAAGCGTGCAGACTTTGTTGTGATGACGACCAAAATAAAGTTTTTTTTTACGCATGAAAAAGCCGAGTGGACGATTAGCAAATAAATGATGGTATTAGTGCTGTTTCTCTCTCTCTCACACACACACACACACAGACACATACATTTTGTTTCAGCCCTGTATGTCTCACTGTGTTTCTGTTAAGCATGAGTATTAAAACACAGCAGCTTGGTAAAAACATGCAGCGTATGGTTGCTATGGCGCCGGCTGTTGGGCCTGAATCTATAAAGGAACTCACTAGATGAAAACACAATTGGCAGGGCCTCAGCGTATAAAATAGCACACGTGAAAACATCATTGCCGGACATTGTCTTACAGAAAAAATGTCTTTGTTTAAAGTAAACACAACAGCTCTAATGTAAACCCTGCTAGAAGCAGCTGTATGATGAGGGACCTTTTCTAGTGGTGCTGCCTCTCTGAAGCTTAAGGTCAAACATTTAATCAGCTGCCTCAGCACCGGTCAGCGTTTATCGATACGCTAATACCACACGGGGAAAAAAAAAAGAATGGTGTGGAAGGGAGGGGAAAAGCGAGGACAGCGTGGTTCAGCCCCTCTCGCATTTAGTGTGAGACATGCGTCTGAAGCAGGAGGTAGGACATGCAGATCAGCCAAGAGCGAGAGAAGCACTGAGACGGCCTCCAACTACAAAGATCACAAGGTGTCAGATGATTACCAGCATAAGGAGGAGAGGAGGAGGAGGAGGAGGAGGGGCTTAAAGAGGAAAGCCTCTGCTCATTCTTCTGAAGAGAGGGAGGGAGGGAGGGGGTGGACAGGAGAGGGGAAACAAATGCAGAACAAACAAGTGACGACATCAGTCAGAAAGGGACCCCCGCAGCCATGACAACGCACAATAACGGAACACATCATCTGAGATCTATTGTGCGCGCGCAGGTCTTCTGCACCGGGGGCGACTCCGCTCACCTCTAAATTAGTCCTGGCTTTCTTCAGCACGTCACGGGTCCTCGACACTGCGGGAGAACCAAGGAGAGGGCGGCTGCAGCTGTGCTCCCACATCAAATGGACACACACACTCTGAGGAGACACTCACGCTGGCTGACGATAAAGTGCTCCATGCTCTCCTTGGTGCGGCTGGTGCTCCTCAACCTTTGGACCGTCCCCTTCAGGACCTCCTCCTGCTCCGATATACGCAGTTTCAGGGACAGGATCTCCTCCTGCATACCCTGCTCCTGCACACACACACACACATACACATACACACACACACACACACACAGATGAGCCCCGGATGCTGTCACAATAGGATAAACTGTTTGCCATTAGTTTTTGTGTTGAAATGTAATCGATTCAAACCTTTTTGAGGTTTTGGATGGCAGGGTCTGTGCTGGGTAGTGCTGCTCTCCAGAACATCTTCAGCAGAGACATGGACTCTTCCAGGATCTGCCTCAGGGTCTTGGTGTTGGACAGCAGGTTCTTCACACACCCGTAGTCCAGGCCCTGCAAATAACAGGTCACATGCATCTCGTTGCATGCTGCTTTGATTGCTGCTGCCGTGCTCGGGTCCGCTGGCTCTCACCAGCTCCTTGCTCTTTCTCTGGTTGCCCTCCAGTAGCGGTGGGCTCAGGCAGCTCTGCAGAGTCGTCTCCATGCGCTGGACAAGGTTGCGGCCCTCTAGAACCTGCTGCTGGAGAGCGCTGAAATCATCCACGTGGCCAATGGCGTGGCGGCCGTTACGGTTCGCAAAGGATCCATCGGGGGCCTCCCCCTCCAGCTCAGAGTGAGGGTCCAGATTGTCAGCTGGAGATTGAAAAGCGCCATAATGGACCATTATATAATTATTATTACAGACCAGGGACATCTTTTAAGAATTAGACCACAAAATGAGAGACAGATCAAGCTGTAGCCATGCAAGTGCAGATTAATAATCACACCATTGGCAGTGCTATGGCTGTCATCCACATCTGAGTAGGGAGGACCAGGAGACCCACAGTTAAAGAGACCAATATCCCTTACTGGTGGAGATGGAGCAGGATCTGCAGAGCACACAGGTTTGGACACAGCAAACCTCACCACAGCACCCTCAACTCCGCAATCGTGCCATTACGACTGCGCCGGACGCGCCCGCCTCACCGTGAAGCAGCTGTCGCCTGTAAAAGTTTTCCCTCTGAGGGCTGGCGGAGAGCGCAGAGAGGAAGGGGGCCCGTGGGGAGCCGACCCCCAGCCTCTGCTCCAGCTGCTTGTGGAGCTCCAGTTGTTTGAGGGCGCCGTTCTCCTGGACGCTGTTTTGCAGTTGAGCTCGCAGACTCCTCACTTCACCGAGCAGCTCCCCCAGCTCCACTGGGAGACCCGTGAGCTCACACAGGTAGCCTGCGGTAGAAATAGACGAATGTAATTCTCACGACCGCCACTAGATGGGAGTAGCGCATAGAATTTGATAGAGGTAACCGATTAACAGTGACAAAGGATGAACAAACAAGGAGCACACTGACCTTTATTGGCCTTGGTGTTGGAACACATTCGATCGTACACCTGCAGTTCACTCTGCAGGGAGTGGATGAGCTCTCTGCTCTCACACAGCTGCTGCTGCAGGAGAGACACCTCATGCTGGAGCCTGAGGTCACGCATCATCATCATCATCAGACAAAAACCAGCACCGTTCCAATGAAATGTCTTTCATGAAAAAAAAAAACAAAAAAAAAATACCAACCTGTTGGTTTTCTCCTGGCCGGTCTGCCGTTCCTGCCTCAGAGTGTGAATCTGCTGTCCCTGCTCCTGACTGTGAGCCTGGAGCCGCCTCAGCTCCTCCTTCCACTGCTCTGCCTCCAGCTCCGCCTGTTTCAGCCTGGCGCGGGCTGTAAACACGGCCTCGTGCAGCTGCATCACCTCCTCGCATTTGTCTGTGGGCGCAGAAAGTTGCGGTAACGTGCTGTTCAGAACGTTCAGAAACGCGAAAATGAGTAAATCCTTCGCAGGGATCACCTGAGCTGGCCTGAAGACGTGACTGCAGACACAAGTTCTCCTCCTTCAGGACTCTGATCTCATTGGACAGCTGGGTGACTGTGTCCAGTCCCTGAATATAGATGTTTGTTGCTGTTCCTGAATAAATTAGAATTTTTTAAAAATATTCATTAAGGCTAAATACACCTTGAGGCTCATGTGTGAGAGCTTCAGTACCGCCATCTCGGCCAGTGGAAGCCAGCCTCTCTTCTAGTTGCTGCCGGAGCCTCTCATTGGTCCTGATGGACTCTTCCAGACGCTGCCGGAGACACCTCACCTCCCGCAGGTGTTCCTCTATCAAATTTACTCCTGCAGCCGGGCAACATTACGAGACCCATCAACCAAACAATGAACTGCTGACCCTCGTCGCTCTTTTTGTTCTTTAATGGCTGCAGGCGTACCTGTCTGGCTGCAGCCCTGCTGGTGTCCTGGTCCAGAATAGCTTCCGACCGAGTGAGCCATGTTGTCCATGTCCCACAAAGTCCCTCCTGTCGTCAGACCTGAATCAGACTGCAGCGAGAGGCCTTCAGGAATGCCGCTAAGCTGATACTGCTGAAAGGCATGGTGGGACATCTGACTGTAGCTGGACAGACTGTGGGCCCCAGGCGAGGGGGAGAACGGGGCCTTGCCAAAACCTGGAAGGGCCAGAACACATGCCAACGAATGAACGAAAGCGAGGAAAGTGACAGTCTTATTCACACACAGCAGCCCCGCCCCCCTCACCCCGATTCTGCTCATTCATCTTTTTGTACAGTGTGTCCAGCTCTGGGCGAACGGCGATGACAGTGAGGGCCCTTGGTCGGGGGTCGGAAGTGACCTCCGTACCCCAGAGGTCAGGGCCAGAGGGGGCGGAAAGAGGGGAGGAGGAGGCAGGCTCACAGAAAGAGGCTGGAGGAGAATAACAGAAAATGAAGGAGGGAGGGGAAAGGAAGTAACTCAAAGCCGGCTGTGAGTCGTGTACCTCTGGGCTGGGTCAAGCCCACAGCGGCTGAGCAAAGCATGTTGGGACAACTGCTGGAGGACTTGAGGATAGATGGGCGGACTGAAGGGACAGATGGACGGACTGAAGGAGATGGAAATGAAAGAGTAGGCGAGAGCTTCGCACGCGGGGGAGGTGAAGGTAAGCCAAAGTGCAACAATACCGTCTTGCTCTGATCCGCATCCCTGCTGCTGCTGCTGCAGCCGCTGCTCCTCCTGGTATTCCCTGCTGTCCAGGTCAGAGCACAACTCCAAGTCCTCATTGGTTCTGCACTCGTCGGACACCGGGGACGTTCGGTCTGACGGGTCGGTGGTCTCGGACAGAGCCTGGCAGCTGGAGGGGGTCTCGGTACGCTGGTTCAGCTTGGTGTGGAGGGACTCGATGATTTTGTCTTTGTGCTGCAGCTCCTTACTCAACCTGTGTGCAGGCGAAAATCAACAGTCATGAGCGACAGACAAGACAGACTGGTTTTTAACTAGATTAGATCATATTGAGCATCAATCCTTTAATATTAGCGACAAAAAAACGTCACTAAATTTACACAACGAAAGTGAAGAGAGCTGCATCCATTAGCAGCACAATGCAGATTATAAACCATTAGGGACAAGACATAATGTTATAAATCGTTTTCCAATGTTCAGTTCAAGCCATCTGCTGTCCGTGGCTCAATCTGCATCTATTTGTGAGCAATACACAGTTTTTAAACTATAAAGCATGTGTGTGAAGAATGAATGCCTTACTGTTTTAGCCGACACAGCATAATCTCCCTGTCCCTGTCCAACAGCATCCTAACAAAAGCTTTGTCTTTCGCTTCCCGGCCCGTGGAGAAAGACCACAGAGAATCTCTGTATATGGAGCTGGTCTTAGAAATCATAGATTTCCACAGAGGAGCCATTTGGTCAGCTTAGCCGGAGAAGAGAAAAAAAAAAAAAAAAAAGCCTCGTCGCATGCAAAAATAGAGACTGGTGATGTTTCCCACGCCTGATGGATGGTTTAAAAGCTCAGGAACCCGACATTAAATAAAAAGAAAAACACGTGTAGGACTGCCAGAAGACTGCGGAACGCCGATCCGCTGAGCTGCTCAAACCCTGCTGAGGGCAGACCTGCAAATCTTTTCCCGTAAAGCACCTTAAGAGCAAAGACTGCACGCTGGGCGCTGCGTGTGGATTAACACCAACCTTCTGTCTCCACCGCGAGGAGCAGCCTGGAAGCGTCACATGACCTGCTGCGGCGCGCCTAATCGCAAGGGCAATTCAACCGCTCTGCGAAATAAGCTATTATCTTCTGGGCAGGTTCACGGGAGCGGAGGAGTCGATCCTCGTGCCGTTCGTCTTAGTTGTCCGAAGTTTAAAGTGCGTGCGCGCGCGCGCCGAGGTAAGAGCGCGGCTTAAGAGGACTCACCGCAGAGCCAGCAGCTCGTGATCTGTCTTGTCACCGTGACTCTCCGCGTAGTCGCCTGTTGGAACGAGACCAGAGGCGGGTTGGAAGACAAAGGGTCAAAGCGGGTGGAACGCGAGCGCGTCGAGGTTCCTCACGTCCGCTGATCTTGGTGACGACTCGTTGCGCCAGGGCAATGTTCTGGGCCAGCTGCTCCCTGAAGCTCTGACCCATGTAGTAATCGATATCGTTGGCGCGGAGCAGCTCCTCAAAGGCCTGCGAGGTGTTAGAAAATATAGAAATCGCACCCCGACAGGGGAAAACCCTGGGTGGATAACCGAGTGCTGTACCTTGGTGGTGTCGCCCATGTTCTGGGTGAGGATGTGACACACCCTCTGGCCCTCCCTCATCCTCTGCCTCAGGTGGGACAGATCGCGAGCTTGTGTCTGGATCAGCGAGTTGTACTTCCTGTCGTCGGAGGGAGAGGGCGTTTTTAGAGCGCCGGGCGCCGCCGACGCAGACGGGCGCCGCGGCGACCTGCTCGGGCTCGGCTCGCTCACCCGGGCCAGGTGGCGCACTTGCTCTCCTCCGCTTGAACCTTGCCCTCCAGTTTGGAGCTCTTCAGCTGCGCTTCCAGAGACGCCACTCGCTCCATCAGCTCTTGGAGCTCCCTGCTGGGCTTGGACGCCGAACGCACCCCCTGGGTGTCGGACATCCAGCCCTCGTCGTCCTCCACGCCGCTGGCCGCTGGGGACGTCTCGAAGGCCCAGTTCACCTGAGGGGGGGCCAGCGGGAAGGCGCGAATCTTAAACGGAGCTCAAAAAGGCCGCTTGTTACGTTCTTCTTTGCGTGTGGCGGCGCAGCACCTTGCGCGGGGTGCGCTCCAGGCTGGAGGCGTAGTCGCTGGTGGCAGACAGGGAGCGCACGCGCATCTGCAGCCCGCGGATGACCTTGTGGCAGCGGGTCAGCTGGGAGCGCAGGTCCTCCACCAGGTGCTGGAGGTGAGCCGACCCGCCCCCGCCGCCGCCGCCGGGGTACCAGCCGCCGCCCTCGGCCTCGTAGTCCTGCTGCAGCGACAGCGACGTGCACATCTCCAGGTCGTCGAAGTCTGTCGAGGTGGGAGGGGAGAGGAGGGGTTAGAGTGACCGTGGGAGGGGGGGCGTGACCTGGCGGGAGGCGGGCCGTTACCGGGGCTGCTGGCGTCTTCCCTCTCCGCTTCGTTCTCGCTGCGGCCGCAGGTCTCGTAGCCCAGGTCCTGGAGGTCCACCTGCACCTGTTTGCTGGCCTGCTGGACCGACGTCTCTGCTGCGCGGCGAGGAGAAGAGCGCTTAAATCCTCGGCGTCGACAGGCCCTGACCGGTGCCCCCCCACCCCACTCACTCAGCAGCTCCCTGTAGTCCTTCAGCTGCTCGGCCTGAGCGTGGACCGTGGCCTCCGACACCATCAGCCTCTCCTGCAGCTCTCTGTTTTCCTGGTGGCTCAGTGCCAGATCGGAGCTCAGCCGGGCCGCCTGCTCACGGAGTTCCTCCTCTACGTCCTGCCAGATCTCCCCGCCCTCGCTGTGGCCCCCCATAGGTTCAGACTCCTGCGAACACAATTCAAAGTCTTATTAAAATTCATCCGCAATCTCCTGCAATTTTCAAACTGCTGAGTTTGTTTAATGGTTCCATCATATACTGGGAATAATCTCTTCTTGGGGGTTCTTTTTAAAAACACTGAGCTTATTATTTGTATTATCTATCTTTTACCTTTTATAATAGACATCTTAAATGCAGTTATTTGTGTTTTTATCTCCTTTACTGGCACCATAATGGAAATCCCTCTATTAAGCTGAGCTGAAGATAAACCTTAAACATTTATGAGGAAGACAATACCATTGAGTAAACCAATGAGAGTTCACGGAGGACGTTACCGTCTGAGGTTGGAGGTGGTAGGACGTCAGCGGCCTCGTGCACTGCCTCTTCCCTCTCTCGTCACTCGGGCCAACACTCGGAGGACCTCGCTTCAACACAGACACGCTTTGTCCATATGTTTCCTCTTCCTCCTCGGTGTACTCCTCTTCCTCCTCATCCAGCCTGTAGCTGTCTTCTTCTTCTTCATCCTCTTCCTCCTCCTCCTCCTCCTCTCTCAGGGTCAGGTTCTTTTCCGCGGCTGTCCTCAGCGCCATGTCTCCGGCTCGGCTCTCCAGCGGCAGCCTCAGTTCACTCCTGTCAGGAGAGGGAAAAAAAAAACAGCTCAGATGTGTTCTACCTGAAGAAAGCAAGAGCAGCGCTGAGATGAATCTATACCTCCTCTGGACCACTGAGGGGTATCCAACCCCCTCTGGGTGTAAATTGGTTTCCTCCGGTTTGCCTTCCGGGGCCTCCTTGGCTTCCTCAAGCTCTGTCGCATCAGATCTGTGAGGCACGCCTCTCCCAGCCTCAAAGGCTGAGCCTCTGGATGTCACTCTATCATCATCCTCCTCGATACTGTCGGTGAACTCATCGCTGCTGCCGTCTTCGTCGCCGTCGTCATCCTCCTCCTCCTCCTCCTCCGTGCTGAGCTCTGAAAACATAACAGCCGTATAAGGAAAACATCCACTTGTTTTTTTCTTAATTCCCATTTGTTGATCATCTAAAGCTCTCGGTTCTCCTTATGCTAACATTTGATCCCTCTCCTGTAAACGTTGTGCCTCATCCTGTCCAGGACTCTGACTGGAAGTAAAAGACTTCCCTGGTCATGAGACCAGAGTGGAAACGTTATGTCACACAGCGCAGCAGCCAGCCAAAAACACACCCGAAGCAGTGTTCTGGTACAAAAGTGGGCGTGTTCTGGAAAGCAAACCCAGACAAATCTGGTGTAGTTCCACGGGGCGCCAAGTGCTTAAATGCGCTGCTTCGTGTTTGTTATTATGAATAACACACTTTAAACTGTTGGGCGCAGACACCGAGTGGAAAGTTACTGACAGGACGTTTATATGCAGGGCGGCCAGAGTGAATCATATGTGCACGGTGTTCCACGCGTTGAAGGTCACTTCATGAGAAGGATGGTGTTTAATTACAGTGACTTTCTCCTCCCATTAAAGTCAAATGCACTGGGAGGGAAAGAGTGGAAACTACTGAATGATTATTGATTGCTCTGTGCTTGGTCTGGACATTGACTGAACATGGCAGTGTGTTTACAGGGGTTCGGTTTATCTACAGTCATTCACTGGTCTCACGTGTAGATGTTTGTGCATCTCATGTCACTGTAGACAGGCGGTCTTTATTGTTACAGATGAGGCGCAAACGTGTTCACCTGATACCTGGGTGTGATCACACAGCCATGCAAACACGTTGATCATGCCACAGTCTCATGCATGAAGGAGGATAAAGACAAAACACATTCAGACAGGAAATAACCTGCAAATGTGCAGTTTTTTTTTTGGGGGGGGGGATAAATTTCATGTCTTTCTCCAGGTTGAATCCATTGCTGGTAGAATGTGGTTTTTAATTTACATATTAGGACATGGGGATTATTTCTATCGGGGTGGGTGGGTAAAGAAGGTTGCAGCTGGGATTGGAGCGAGGGGTTTTCAGGTTTGGGATGTTCTTATACACAACAAAAAGAAGTGCTCTGGAGCAAAAACAAGCACGTTTTTATTTCCGCTGCATTTGAAATACAAAAAAAAAAAAAAAAAATGCGCTTCCATATCTGAGGAGAGGTTCAGAGGTCAGGGCACAGGTCCATATAAGTTCTACCATAAATATATTGGCCAGGTAGCAGCTCTGGCATTCACATTTTATATGTGATACAGTAACATATACTCAAGACATTTTCTCCACTTCCTTGGTTACAAAGCTAAACTTAAACAATCAGAAAATCTATTGATAAGAAATATCACATTAAACTATCATTATGAGGGTTTTTGGTGACTTAATGAAGCTCTTTTTTATCTTACTAAGGTGTAACTAGTGCATGGAGACAAAACTGTTTAGGAGAGGATCGAGCGAAGTTAAAAAGCTAGTTTGGAACTTTGGCCATGTTATGATATGAAACAAACGGTGAATGGCGGACGTTTCACTGTAAGGCATGACCCCGAGTTTCTCCTCAGGACGTATATTCATGACAGTAAGGCTGGAAAAGTGGAATCATTAAGTAGACAGTACACAGAAATGGGAATACAGAACAAAATGCACTGCAAAGCAATACACAGGCAGTACTTCATACCCAATATTAAAACATATTCACAGCACACACAAATATATGTATAAATAAGACAGCGTCCTCTTAATACCACGGAGGACCATCTGAACAGGCTTCAGCTACTGTGAGGAGTAATGGTGGCATGTTAATGGAGCAGTCTGCAGACGCTAAATACAGGGATTTCTCTGATCTGTCAAACAGGTCCAATAAACCATAAATATGGTCCTCAGCGGCTGCAGACAGCTTCATTTCACATCAAGAGTGTCAGCGTCACTCGACTGTGGTGTTGTCAGACAGAGAATGATGAGACATTAGTGACAGCTGCGCCCAACAACCCCAGACGCTGGACTCTGCCCATCCCCACCTCCATAGTCATGCTGCCGTTTCGCTGCCCTTTCCAACTCCAGGGCCACGCTACGGGTCCGGCCGAGGACTTCCTCAAGCTGCGCACGAAGGGCCTGAACCGAGTCCAGCTCAGTGTGGAGGCTGTGGAGAGTCTCTGAGCTGAAGGACAAGAGAAAGGTTTATAGAAAACCAGCGAACCGCTGTCAGGCTCCGGCTGCAGGTTCCCTCACCCGTCACTCTGGTTCTGAATCTGGACAAGATTTTGGTATAGCTTCTTTTCTGTCCTTAGGGCATCGTTCAGCTGGTTGTACTCTACCACAAGCTGCCTCAGCACACACTAGATTGTGACAGGTGATGAAAGCAGAATTCAAAGAAAGGACAAACAACCAAACCTGCTCTGACAGCTGGGAAAAAGACCCCATCACGTACCTGGTGACCAGAGCTCTCTGTAGAATCTGAGAGCTGCTGGTTCCCCAGACGCAGAGCAGAGAGCTCTTTCTGTATGACAGAGTTGCATATTATCAGGTTAAAGAAAAGCACCTAAAACATAGGTTTTATACATAATTACAGAGGTTAAACTGACCTGAGCTTCCCTCTCTTTCTTCAGTAGAAGCTGCAGCTCTTCCTGCAGCGCCGTCATGTCAGCCTCGCTGTCTTTAGAGGATGGCAGCATGGACTCCTCCTGACCCCGCATCAGCTCCTGACCGAACAATTCGAGCGTGTGGGTTTGATTGATTCGAACATCCGGAAGGCTGACAAAAAAAACAAACATGTACCTTGATAAAGGCTTCTTTCTCTCTGAGCAGACTTTGCAGGTGATCGGTCTCTGTTCCCATCGTTCTCTCCTTGTCCCGTTTCAGCTGGTGCAGCTCCTCCTCCGTCAAGGACAGCTGCTTGCGGAGCTCCTGCATCTGGCTGCTCTGCTCGCCGATGACAACGGAGAGCCTGTAGGAGTAGTCCTGCGAAGAGGTGGAATGTGTGAATGAAATCTGCTGCATTTACGTCCTAATCGGGCCAACCAGACGCACGGCCCACCTGCAGGTACTGGTCTTTAGAGCTGAGGGTGTTGAGCATGTCTTGGACCAGCATTTGGTGCTCATTAGACTGGCGGCTCCGGTCTGACAGCAGTTCCTGGAAGAGCTTCTCTTTCAGTGTCAGCCGTGCTTTCAGCTCCTCTACAACCTCAGTGGGACCAGCCTGAACTCGGGCGATAAGGGCAGCCGTGAGGTCCTGTATGACAAACGCACACATACGCATGCAAACAATTAACACCAGCCAGAGGCAGCGTCAGCATTCCTGTTATATCTGTGAACAAGTAGCACAGGTTTGTCCCCATGGACTGGATTTTACCAACAGGGGGGCAGCAGACAATTAGACCTGGTTACAATAAAAGCACGTGGGAGAGTGTGTGTGTTGACCTGTGTCTCCTGGCTTCGTGTCTGGAGAGCTGACTGAAGCTGGCCGATGATGATGTCTTTCTCTCTCAGGGTGTTCCTCTCCTTCTCTTCGGTCTGTTGCTTCAGCCACTGGAGGTTCCTGTAGGCCTCCGCTGCCTGCTCCACCTCCAGCTCCTTGCCACGCACCAAAGCTTCCAGACTCTGAAGGCCACGGGCGCGCGTGCAATTAGCCAAAGAAACCAATAAATCCAAATAGAAGCAGATTTTGCTTTGAATGTAAGAAATCCAGCGTTAAATGTGTAAATACCGTAATGGTCTCCTCGTTGCTGGAGAGAATGCAGCGGAGTCTCTCCAGGTCTCGCTCCTTCTCCCTCAGGGCCAGCTGCAGCCTCCTCGCCTGACCCTCCAGCTCCTCCACACAGTGGTACTTGTCATCTATGGACCGCTGCAGGCAGCAGAAGGGGTTTGGAGCAAGGCACATAATTCAGTTCTTTTTAGATAAATAAATTCAAGTAAATCCGGGAATGGAAAAAATTGCTACAACTGTTAGAATGTCATTCTTTGTGCGTGTTATACCTCTAGAGCTCTGTCTCTATCTTTGATACGCTCCCTCAGCTTCTCGAGCAGAGCATCTCGTGGCTTGGAGCTACTTGTTGACTCCAAGATTTCTGCATATTCCTAAAAATAAAAGCAAGAGGTGTACAGTTACAATGCAGCTGCACGCATAATAATGCAAGTTCTACTGAGTTGAGGTTAGAAGTTGTACCTGTAACTGCTGCTCTTTGTCCTGCAGAGAGTGTTTGAGCTGCGTGATGCTTCGATCTTTTTCCAGCACTACTGCGTATCTCTCCGCCTCGCTGTCCTTCAGAGCCGCTTCCTTGTCCTGGAGTTCTGAGCGGCTTTTCTGAAGGGCACAGCGGAGGTCCTGCAGGGCAGACAACAGACTCTGGATGAGGCTTCAGCCCGCTTCTTCTGACCTCGCCGTTCACGCTTGCACGAGCACTGACCTGGTTGTGTTTTTCAGTCACCTCCCTGTGCTGCAGCACTTCCTGAAGATCAGAGTTGAGTCTGTCTTTAAGTCTCAGCAGGTCATCTCCCTGCCTCTGGCTCTGCCTCAGTCTCCTCTGGCTGGCCTCTAATTCCAGACCGAGAGAGAACAGCGAGCTCTGCACCCCAACCAGCTCGCTCTGCAGCTGAGCTAGCGCCACAGACTCACTGACCCCCTCTGGAGCCTAGACAGAGAACGACCACCAAATTATTGTCACGGTAATTAGACATATGGCCATTCTAAAGCCTGTTTAATCACTACATCTCCACCCGGCCTCACCTGAGCAAGCTGGTTGCGGTGGGCCATCTCTCTCAGCTTACACAGAGTGGTGTTCTGCCCTTCGATGAGCTGGTACAGCTCCTGAACCTTTGGGTAAGGTAAACAGGTTAAACAGGCATCGCCTCATTGCGTTGATGCAGCAGTCGATGTACAGCGAGCGCACTCACCTCGCGGTCTTTGGTGCTGTTGGACTCGGTGAGACCCTGGATGGTCCTTTCCTGGCTCTGAGCTGCCTGGCGGATCGAACGCAGCTCGCGCTCCATTTCGTTGAGCTTCTCCTGCAGCTTCTACAAACGGAGCGCGGGAGGAACGTCAGATTCAAACGTGAACGTACAAAGCCACATGAGACCTGAATGAATGGGAGATACCATGTTGTTGGCCTCGCTCTCCTGGATCTTGGCCTGCAGGGACTGGACCTGCAGCTGGGCCTTCTGCAGCTCGTTCACACACTGACCGGCTGCACACTCATACTGGTTCAACTGGCTTTGCTGCTCCTCGACAAGGCTCTGGAGACAGAGATGAAAGAGTTCAGAGTTATAAAAAGAACTAGTATGGAATTATTTAAAAAGGAACATGTTCATGAAAAATATAGATGCCGGGTGCAGCTTGACGTTCAGAGTCGATTACGTAACGTGCGTACATTTGTTAACCCTACGACAGGGAGGAAGTGTGCATGAGTCTCCATGATTTGACAGGTCATAAAGTGCTCCAAACCACTATTATATTTATGTAACCACCAAATGTCATCATTAAAATACTCTGAATTATACAATTCGCTGCAAATTAATTTGGGGCTTCCTGAGGGAAATTGTTTTAAATTTTCAAATAAAACTAATGAAATCATTAAAATCGCATTCCCATATTAGCCAGTGTGGGGACGACAGGGTGATCTGACATTTTGTGGATCGCAGGGCCTCGAGGGCATCGAGAAGGCTGTCTCAATGTCTGCCTGTGTGCCCCACCCCCCCAGATGAGGTGAAAGAATATTCACCCGAGAACAACCAGTCTTCCGTTCTGACTAGCGCAGGTAGTTAACCCGCACCGCAGCTAAGCAGCCCCGTCATGTGTCAAAGCTCACCGACGGCTGACTGATTCTGTGAAGTATTCCATACATAGAAATCTAAGCGTGCGCACATTCACACACACACACACACGCACACACAGTGTGCGGAGGCCCTACCACACTCATCCTCCCTCTAAAGCTTGTGTGAGAGCTGTAGATGGGATTACAGTGACAGGATTATGAGGCTAATTAAGATAAAAAACGTGGTCAATATAATCGGTTTCGTGGGAACAGCCAACCCTGACAAGTTAATTCATTCAAACGTCAGGCAAATTTTTTTTCCCTAAACATCCTCAGCAGCAGCGATTGCAGCCCCGTCCAGGTGAATGACCTCTACCTGGTGGGGAGGTGGAGGAGGATACGCTCTATATTCTTCTTCGAATAAATGTTCCATCTCCGCAAGATCGTCAACAAATCCAACATCCAGCCTGATCATGGGGGTTTCCGCCTCCGATACTGCCATGCGGTTGTATCTTTCTCCGTTGGGGGGTCCTAAAGGTGTGCCCAGAACAGGGGAGCCCAGCCCCGTGCCCCCGTGGCAGGGGCTCCGTCGGAGCAGCACCGGGAGCTTGCTGCCTTTGGAGCTCCTGACTGGCTTGTGGATGACGTAGCTCTGTAGCAAACAGAGGGCCAGAGACAGGCTGGGTCCAGGTGAGTCCAAGTCATGCGGCGCTCCCGAGGGCTCCTCGAGAAGGGAATCAGAGATGCGGTCATCCATCAGTTCCCTGGGGGAGCTCAGTGCTCCATCTGTTATGTCCCCGGGATGAATGAATTCCTCATTTGTTTCCAAAGAGGCGACCGAAGGGCTGGAGCTGGCTCGCCCAGCAAGGGTGCGTTCGCTGTCCGACATCCTGGAGCGGCTCCGAGAAGGAACCAAAGTAACGGAGGAGGGACCGTCGTCCGAGTCCTCCATGATGTCTCTTTTTCCTGCTCCTTCTCCCTGGCCCCCAGTCACGCTGACCCCAACAACGCTGGCTGAGCATCTGGTAGACGGGCCACACGAAATACTGCGGGCCAGCTTCCTCGGCACCTTGCAAACAGCTTCGTAGTCGGAATCTGCCACCCGCAGGTAGGAGCATCCCCGGCACCTCCTGGGAGTGGCGGGGCCGCAGCGATGGGAACCAGTGACCTCCGACCCCGCACCTGTTGAACTCTGAGACTGGTGGGGACACTCTGGGTTGTCGTCGGCCCAGGACTCGTACAAAGAGTAGACCAGGTCCTCCTGCAGCAGGGCGCAGTATTTGGCGTGAGTGAGACCTGAAATGTCCACCATCCCGTCTCCCGGAGCCTCGCTGGCCCCGGGGCCCTCCTCCGAGTTCGTCCTCCTGTACAGCCCGCCGATGCACTGCCTCAGCCTGTGCTTCTCTTGCAGGAGCCGCTGCAGCCTTTCGATGGAGAGGGCCTCCACTCGGGCGATCACCGTGTCAAACCGGTACATGCGGTCCAGCATGAAGATGCACTTGGAGCAGGCAAACTCCCCCTTGCCGTCCCGGGCGACCTCGCGGCCCAGGGCGTGAGACAGCAGCACCTGCAGGTTGAGTTTGGCGGTGGGGTGAAAGATCCATCTCCTCTGGTTACCACAGAGCTCCCGTCCACAGATGCGGCACGCCTCCTTCATCTTGACATCAAGCATTCCAGGGGCTTACGTATCCCCAAATAAATTCCACTTGAGTACGTGTCTGCTCCCTATCTATTCAGTCTGAACTACTGCGTGGGGAAATCGCAGAATGGTGGCACGTTTGCTGCTCTGCTGCACTAGAATTGACCATTAAAATGAAAAAAAAAAAAAAAGACCCAGTGGCATTGTGGCCATCGTTAAAGGAAGGCATCTGTCAGCCCAGGAGCACCGCTCATTTCCTGGAGCTGCAGGTGCATCGTGAATATGGCGCACACCGGAGCCATGTTACCGTCTCTTCTTTAAAAAAACAACGCATCCTTGCAGTCGGCTGTCAGAGTTAGGGGGGGTAGCAGACCTGCACCGAGCTTCGTCAGGGTAACCTGCAGGGGGAAGGTGGAGGTGGATGGGGGGGGTGTCCGCTACACGCTGCGCGGACGAGCTATCGTCGTCCTTTCCCTCGGACGCGGAGCGGGGGCGCACTGCGACGGCCGCCCGGCTTTTTTCTCCCCCCGGCGTTTCGTTTGCGGACGGGGAGCAGTTCGTTGGCTCCGGCGGGCGGCCGGTGTCGGCGGGCGGGCGCCGCTGGTCGGCCGGGGAGGGACGGCTCGTCCGCTCCGACCTCCTCCGGTGGAATAACGCCGAGGCTGCCTCCGCCAGACCTGCGGCACTGGACCGCACCATTAGCAGCGAAGAGCGGGGGGGCGGCTGGTCCACACCGGACGCTCACGACTTCACCAACTTAACCACCCCGAGCCAAAACTACCGATTAACATAAACACGCCGAAGCGAAAGACTCGGTATTCGCCGATGAGTGCTGTTTTAATCAGAAATATAAGTCTATAATTTCCTCATCAATTTGTGGTTCACCCCCCGCGGATGACTCAGGACCGTTCGCATGGATGAACAGGTGAAATGCTCATGAAATAACATTAGTGACGCTCTGTAAAATAAGATGAAAATGCAAAGTACACACTCTATTCCATTCATATTTGCCCTAAAAGCACGTGTGAATAATATGCTTTAACTCATAGCTATTATTAAAAAAAATACATTACACAATTTATTCCATTTAAATAGCATTCTCATCTGACCACAGTGCCAAAACAAGCTGTCCCTAGAATTAAGATTATTTTTATTTTTTTGTTCCCATGATCCTGACGTTTCAACAACGCTTTAACTATTCTGGCAAAACAATCGGGCCTTTCTTATTGATTTGACCGAGTCAGTTTCTGCAGTGACACAGGCACAGTCATGCTACCATGGTTAAGAGGAGTAAAACAGAAACATCCATTATCAACTCATTTTGACTCTCAATACATTTCTAATCCATAAAATATAAATAATAAAAAAAAAGCTTTCCCTTCTAACTTCCTCAGAGATGTAATCCAACTCTAAATGGCTGTGGTGTCTGGAATACTAATTAAGACTGAAGCAACACAACTTGATATGAGGGTTGAGGTTGCTGAGCACTCAGAGTTTGACCTGACCTATCGACAACCTCGCTGAAACCAGACCTGCTAAATTGCTAACCGGCCAGGGGCTTGCATAAGCACATGCTTGTGAATGAAAGCGCCTCATGGAAATTACACACATACATGCACACACACACACGCACGCACACACGCACAAGTACACAGGACTCAGAGCTACAATCATCCTTGTTTATTTTCAGTGAGTTTAATTCCATACATCTACAAAGCCACTAGATTCTGCTGCCGTCTGACTCACATGTGTTTTTGGTGTATGTGTCACACAGGGTTGTGCTTATTTTAGTGCTGGAGAAACTCCTTTGATTGGTTTGTTTGTTCTTCACTAAACACACACTGGGCCATTTTACATGCAGATCTAATTTACAAGTTAAAACACGTGCTACTTGTATATGTAAACTTAAATTTAACTTTAAAGGGACAGACTTTCACAATGACTCAGAGTAAGAGCATGTGAGCTTAATGTAAAGTTCCTCTGTAGGTTGAGATACAAAGGAGCCTTCAGTCAGTGCAGCTGAAGGGCACAAATGTAATTAGCCACTTCTATAAGATTGACTGTGATTTAACTACAGAATCACCCCAGTGCAAGGTACGGGATTCTCCCCTTCGCTTTCATCACTTTAAGAGAATTGTTCATCAACCCGGATTTGTGTCAGCTGATTATCAGACCAGAATGAAGTCACACTGTAAGGTCTTGTGAAGCTTTCAGGTCAGATTACTGCTGGTTTTCTGTCCCGACATTGTTCACAGGCGGCTATTTTGGCTCGGCCATGTACAGTAGCGCCTCTATTCTTCCCTTACATGCTTCCATTGTCAAAGGGGAGAAACAGTAATGTTATTTATAAAGTAAGCACAACTGAGATCTTATAGGGTTCTGTGTTAAAAAAAAAAAAAAAAAGGTTTTGGGCTCTAACTATGTTGTGAATTTCCTTTGATTATTCAAATGTGTATTATATTGTTGCTACCCTGCATGAGGAGCTGAGTGATGGGGAGATCTGTGATGCTGCCCTGACACTCAGTGGAGGGCTCTGAAACAGCACCTGAAGGTCTTTCTGTGGCTCAAAATTCAAATCCTACCTCCATCTCTTGCTCGATGCGCAGCCTCTCTTGACCAAGTTCCTCCTGGTAGAACTGGAACGGGAGACAAACATTTACCGGATGCTCTAATCAGAGAGGCGCTTGAGAGCAAAGGCAAAATATTGACACTCGAAACGGCTGTTGCAGAAATAACAATGACATCACCCGTCAGGGCTGCGTCACGAGCGGCATATATTTACGCCTGCAGTAAGTGCGTATGTTTATGTTTAAGTATAGGCCCTGTAGGCCACACAGATAGCTGTTAAAATGAGGCTACGGAATGTCGCACATGCTGCTCCGGGAGCCCCTCTCTGGAATAGTAGTGTGACAGAAGGAGCGACAGGGTGGGCCGCAGGAATCCAGTAACATTAGAACGCTCGTATAAGTTGTGGTGGAGTCGAGCTTTACACGCTGCATATATAAATGTGGGATAACTAGCCGATAAAACGTGTTTGCTGAAGGCTTTGTAGAAGGATGCAGCGGGGCCGGGCAGACAGTTCGTCTGCAGACGCTCAGATGGTTTTAAAAGTGTCGTTGTTTTTAGAGAAGAGCTGAGCGTACCTCCACATCTTTGTCTTTCTGCAGCAGGGATGAATGAAGCTCCTGAACCTGCACTTCCAGTTCCCCCACCTTCAGGGTGAGAGTCTTTTTCTCCCCGCTCAGCTCCGCGATGAGGGCCTCCTTAGCCTGGAGCTTCTTGGTCAGCTCCTCTATGAACCTGAGCACGGACAGCCCGTCGGTGAGGCAGTCGGCCTTACTTCAGCTTGATTTCCTGAATGCCCAACCTGTCCTTGTTGCCGCTGGGGGGTGACAGGATCCCGGGAGGCTTCTCTTCATCGGGGGTGTCCTCCATCAAGGTGTCCAAGGAGAGGAGGGAGGTGTGCGACTGCGACCCAGCCCGCGAGGCCATCCTCTCCGCCTCGCTGCGCGCTAGCTGGGCCTCCTGGAAGCGCAAGACACGCATAGACAGTCGAGATTTTTTTTTTTTTTTTTTTTTTTAAATGTCACGCCAACTCCAAACGCCCCGACGTCCCGCCCGGACGAACCTCCTGCAGGAACTGAATTTTGGTCTCAAGCACTTGCTGCATGTGGTCGATTTCCTGCTGCCTCTCTTGACACCGTCTCTGAAGCTCCGCTTCATTGTGGTTGGTCACACTCTCCGCTGTCGTGCTGCGGAACGGAGAGGACGTGATGGTGAGACGCGGGCGAGCTGCCAAACAAAGGTGGTGATGGGCAGCTGTGACCAACGCGTTTAGATCGGGAATATTTATGCCTTCAGGCCCTTTGCTACGACATCCATGACATTACCGTATCCTTCAGAATCCAACTGTGCGAGCGCCTGCCCTCATCCCTTTGGTCAGTCAACAACGCTATCCCAGAATTTCTGCTCCCAGAATGGCCCACGCCACTCTGTCGCCACGAGCCCCGTCCTGGGGCATGTCTACATACATTTTTAACTCTGTCCAACACATGCAGCAGCTCAAATAACTGGGATATTTTGAACTAGTCTGAGTAATGCAAATATCTGTCTCCCGGACAAACGGCCTTTATGAGCAGTGGGGACGACCGTCGACAAGGAGGCCAGAGGAGAAACCAGTTATGTTAGGAGTGTACTTTAATATGAGTGTAAGATATTGAATCTGAATCTATGTCAAAAATTAACAACAGATATGGAGAACGCATCAATACGTTGATCCAGGTTAGGGTCAAAATGGGAGCTATCAGTGGCCCAAATCCCTGCAATTAAAACAGACTGGGTAGGGATCTATAAGACAGATAGAACAATACAGGTGCGTTTAGGCCCGGCCCAAAGCCACATCATTGTCCTCTGCAAACCTGACTTCCTTTGTGTAACACATGGACAATTTTATCTGATGCGATCCAGAAGTAAAGCTGGAATTCCTAGGCGTGTACTCACAGTGCTTTATCCAGAAGCTGCTGTTTCTCCTGGAGCTCCTGCTTCAAGCTTTCCACCTCCACCTTCAGCTCGATGTTCTGCAACAAACGACAACAAAGTCACCCTCCGCTTACCCTCGGAAATATGAATCACATTTGCCATGTTGCCAACTCAATTCTGGTGGAAGATATCCTCCATTAGCGGTGGTGGTTGCTGGTGGGTAGGCTGCACGTTAGTGGACAGACGTCTCCACAGTTTCAGCATTAAAAACAGCATTTGGGTTTTCCAAAAAGAGTTCTGCACACCCCACAGCTGTACATTTCTCATTGATTGATTATTATATTATAACATTCTAAAACCCTTTCCCACATTTGCACTGAGGGTTCATATGGTCTGAACAAAAACACAGTTGCACAGTTTAGACAAAGGTTTAGAAAAAATACAATAGTTTAACGTTGCAATGAATTACAGTAGCGCCCCCTGCTGGGTGCAATGTGGAATTTCAAACCAGGTCATATCTTGAGTTAATCTCCCTTTTTTCCCCAGTTTAACCTCATCTTCAGTGTAACAAAGTTTGACTTCCATAGAAAAATGTGGCACTCACAAATCCTCAGCAGAACCAATCTCTCACCAATTGAACATTAGTATGGTACCAAAAGAATTCACATCTCAACACTGTATTGTTGTGGTTCCTCCTCCATTCATGGTGCTGTATTGGTTTACACTATAATCAGCTGTGTGAATCCGGCCCGGTGGATGCCGTGGGTCATACATACAGAACCCGTCTCTGCGCCATGACTGCTGTTATATTTAGAGGTGGGGAATTCAAAGCAGCACAGATAGTCCTCCCCGAGGCCTAAAGCTCAACGCCACAGTTTGTTTACCTGCTGTGGTCCGCACTACAGGGCCAATCGGAGCTCTGAGTGGCTGAAATGGTGCAAATGGAGGAGCTCATTCTTTCCATTCTGACCTCAAAGAGGCCGGCTTATCCGTCTGTTTATCTGGGCCCAGATCACAGCGCTGATCTTAGTGGACTTTATCACCGGCATCAACACACTTTGGACCATTAGCATCCCAGCACATCTTCTTTATCCCTCGTCTGCAACCTGTCGCCGCTCTCGGCACAGGCCGTCGACCTTCCTCTGTCCCCGCGATGATCACGGGGAGCGGTACACGTGTAACGCCAGAATTCTGCTCTGTGCCAGGACATTTTCCTGAGAGGGACGGTGTGAGCCCCTACGCACGCAAGCCTGTTACCAGATACCAACACGTTCCCAAACACATGAGCAGCACTGGCGCACCGGCCGTGTCTACTCAGGGCGCCACTGATAATCAGGATTACAGCAAATAAAATATCGGACTAAATATTTTAAAAAAAGACTGATTTGAGAATGTGAACCTCATTAAAGGTAACAGATGCAAAATGAATAAATACACTTCTATTATTATGGATTTAAATGTCTAATATTATGTCAAATAACTTCCTAAATAAGTCATATGCATCTCAGCTGTGCTTGTCTCTGCCCATTTCTATTTATTGTAATTTTTATTGAGATTCTCATTATTATTGATTATTATTTCATTATTATTGACCCAGCGGGATGTAGCAGCTGGAGATTATGCAACGCATAAGGCTGTACTACGTGTGTGTGTGTGTGTTTCCACAACTTGCCTTACGGTAAGAGGGACGTTTTCTCATGTCAAAAACAGCTCCATAAATAGACGCCCGCCGCTGTGCACCTGCTATTCTGCCCCCCACCCGCCCGAAGGCCCTCAGCAACAGATCTTCTAATAGCAGGATCGTGCAGGAGGAGGAGGACGGCGACGGCTGCACCTTCGCGAGCATCACTCGTCAATCCCAGCTTGATCCCAGTTTTTATTTATTTCAGCGATGAGCGGTTTTGAGAGGTCTCGGGACAGGGCACGTTGCAGCTCTCACGACTCGCTCACACGAGCCTGTTCCGTAAATAGAATCACCAAAGCTCCGAGATCAAGAGCCACAGGGCCAACGTGCTTCGGGGCCCAGTTCACCGTCCAATTACAGGAAAAAAAACAAAAAAACAGAACCACAGATCGGCTTACACACTCGCCGCTGGAATGTGGAGGAAGAATGTGAGGATACTCAGGTCCACCTCAAAGAGACCTTTGTATCGCATCAGAACCCAGAATCCTCCCTGACCCGTATTGAACAGCAGTGGTTCAATACAGCAATAACTGCTGGGCCTTATCAGCTCAGGAAGGAGGAATGCAGGGGAGGACTGATTCAGGGTACGGAAACATACACAGTTACAGGAAAAACAGTTCAAAGCTACCAACAGAACCAGGGATTTCAACACAAAAGTTGGAATATATAATATTGGAAAATGTTAAATCAAACAGCCCCGTGTTCTCCAGGAGAACATTTAAAATATCAAGTGTTTCTGAAGAGTCCGCACATGCCCAGCACGAGAAGGTGACCGACTTAAATCATTACTCATCGCAGCAGCCGCCCGCCTCATCTCTGATGATCAGTTATGTCAGCCGGACATTTTAAACCTCAGCAACGACAAAACACATTCAGTTCCGAGAATATGAACATTTTTAGACCAGCGGAGCTTCACTGAGTCAGACCGGAGCTTCGCTCCACCAGCAAGAAAAAATAAAGGAACGAATTAATTCATAAATAAGCAAATATTTTCTTCATTTCCATCGAGGTTTGGGATTTTTCTTTTTAAATAGGGGAAACTTGTAACTGGATTTTCCCTAAAGTCTCTCTATCAGACAGTAAATCATCTATACCGCTACAGTGTGTGCAAAGAGCTCATCAATGTTCGTCCCGCTCAAAAAAAAAAAACCAACATCAACTCGGTAAAACAAACACGCAAACGTCCCTTCATCTCAGGACAGCTGGGTCAATAAACACATGGAAGTGGCACGCAAACATGGCTGTGATGAATGCTCGCTCTCAGCCAGACGGGCCCCCCCGGCCCCCGAGCAGCAGCTCTTCCCCGCCGTCACCACACCCCCCTCGACTCACCGTGCGGTACACGTCTTCGCTGCTCTCCTCATACTTCTGCTGAATCCTCTCCTCCAGGAAGTAGATGCGGAGCTTGAGGCTGAAGTTCTCCTTCTTCAGGTCATTCAGGTGCTGAGACAGAGTACGGTAACCGTTAGACATGACCGTCAAAGGGCGCCCACGCCGTCTGACATGTCCCGCGGTCGGTCAAAAGTGAATCGGCGTCTCTGGGGTCTCGTCCGTATCGTAGGCGAACACGGGTCCCATGTCTGGAGGACGGCGGGTTGTCGGTGCGTGTCCTCTGGTCAGAGTCTGCCGATCATCAGCGCATCAAGTCATTGATGAAGTATTGTCCCATGGTGATACGATCTAAAGATCCACACACACACGCGCGCGCGCGCACACACACTCTCTCTAGAGTCTGCAGGACTGGTTGCGGTGCAGAGGGCGAGCCTGCAGCCACGCATGCGGCCGCGTCAGCTCCATGCTGCCTTCTGGTCCTCTGCGGGACGGGACAGGGGGGCTTATTTTACAGGAGGAGACATCCGTGGAATCCCAGCTGGAGGAGATGGGTGGAATGAGGGTGGGAGGGGGGGGGAAAGAGGGAGGCGGGGGTGAGGGTTTCAGGCCTCGCAGGCGGCTGGGACATCCCTCCCCTCTGGCAGTCATTTTATCTTCTCTCTCATAGACATTTAATCCAGGTTAATCACACCTCTATCAGGTTCATGCATATCTTTCACTTTCCCCACCGTGGGGGGTGTCCAAACCTTTTTTCCCCCTCAGCTTGAAACCCCCTAAACACACCATTATAGAGTTTAGTACTAACCCCAGCTTACTGGTTGTGTTGACTTGCTGAGACCTTTTAGTTAGAATACTTGATTTAATTGCCTCTAAACAAGGATCCGCATAATAAAAGAAGGGAAAAACTGGCCAGCCGGGAAAATCGGTTATCTGTTGGCCAGTAGAGAAGAGCGGGGAGGTTAAAGGGAGCAGGTGAATGGAAAGAAACTGGATGAAACAGGAGACCCAGGAGCTGTTAGCCAGCGTGCTATTAATAGAGATGTCCTGAATCTCTCAGACTGGTGAATCCCTGAATGCTCCTCGGAGGGAGAACAGGATGGAGCCGACAGGGAGGAAGTCAGGCCCTTCTCCAGCTAATGTGATCCCGGAGCGTCTCGGCCGAAATCGATTTTTCAGGAATGATGTCAGATGCAAAGAGCATCAATAATGAAGCGCCTGAGACCAGCGTGGTCGCCTCCGAATGGGGGTCTGCTCGGCGAGGGCGTCCATTTAAATCTCAGGTTACACGTTGCCCTTGCTGGATAATTCTGAGCCCGTGGGCGCCGAGAGGAGTCTCAGAAGCAGGGCTCGTCACAGTTCACACACCGAAGCTGTCTGAGGCCCCGGCTTTGGAAAGTAACAGCTCTAGGCTTTCATGACCACGTAGTGACACCTCCTGACTTAGCAGGACCTGAGTGGAACTTCAGTGTAGATACGACTGCATCTACTACATTTTTTTGTTTTTACATCACACAATTGTCACATAGTAAAGTCAAATACCAAGAATAATTACCTTAGCATTAAATGGGGGAAGCTCACACACTGTCTACTGTTGCTGATAACCAGACATTTTGCTGACGGCTTGCTGTCCTTTGCTGTCTTTATGTAGCGTTATTCAGGTCTAATTCATAATTAAAGGGTGTATTGACCTTTTCAAAAAAGAAAAACCAGCAAGAGAAATTATGGCCTACAGATACGGATTACTGTATTTCTCTAAACGCGACTGGTCTAAATATAGCGCAGCAGAGACTGAAGAACTGGGCCATCCTGCAGCCTGAAGCAGGCTGGAACCATCAGGAGGATCCTGGGAGGTTTCCTTCAGCTGCACGTCCTCTCCTCTTTCATGTAACATTCAAAATCCCGTTTCAAAAACCGCGGATATGCGTGATATTTGATACATTTTGATTTCCCCACTTCTGCCAAAGGGTCGCAGGGCGTTCGTCCACTAGAGGGCAGTGTAGAGCATTTACGCACCAGGACCAGGAAGCGCCACTTTAAACTCACTAAAAAAAATCAGAATAAATGTTCTTACCTGTTCAAATTCTTTGAGGGTGTGAAGCTGGAGAGGAGGAGAGTTGTCTGTTTCATCACTGCCGATATCTGAGGACAGGAGCGCGGATGGTAAAAAAAAAAAAAGGCGCTGCACACCTCATCATAATTAACGCATATGAGCTGCAGAAGGTACCTGTCATGTGACCTACGGTCTTGGATGACCTCTCCTCTTCCACAGCACTGCACCGAGAAGACAAAACGACACTGCGTCATCGGCAAAGCACGCAAATGCGAAATGAGAAAATGATTTGAAAGAAGGTGAAAGGGAAAAAAAACCTACAGCATGTTAATGTCACGCACACACACCAAAAAGAGAGAAAGAATCACGGTAAAAGCATCCCGCAGAGCAGCTGTCTCCGAAAGACTATTTCTCTGATCCCATTTGCACCTCTGTGGGGTATAAAAGGTGCGAGGTGGGTGGTAAGATGTCCCACCGGGAGGGAGGGGGGTGGTGGGAAGGGCGGGGAGGAGCCGCCAGAGGGGGTCAGAGTTGATCTCGGACTTGCTGTTTAGCGAAAACAGAGCGTGTTGAAATCGATGGGATAACTTTTCTCCCAATCTCCCGATAGAGGCGGCCTGATTAGACAGGCGGGAGTGATGGAGGGGGCGCTGGAGGGCAGCAGCACAGACAGACGGAGCGCATAAATGCGAAAGGCAGACGTCTGTCTGGGCTGCCTCCCCTGGACCTCTTGTCAGCTGCTCAGCACGAAAACGCAAAGACAGTTGGTGCATACTGGACATTTGCCCCCCCCCCACACACACACACACACCGTCCGACCGCAAGAAGTGGGCGTCATCATCACACCGTAATTATTTTACAGACAAATCATTGATTGTGACGTTGACCAGAACAGTGCTGCATTGAAGTGTTCCGGCGATAAGGCTTGTGACGACAGCCTGTCAGCACATTGGGGGGGTGGGGGGGGCTAAAAGTCCTGCATCTGGCGTTATCCTCCTCCTGCGGCACCTTAATGTCTGCTGGAATTTAACATCGGCGCGTCCCACCCGGGGCAGCAGCAGCACCTCCAGAATGGGTCGCGGAGGGAGCCTCCGACCCCGAACAATGACACCGGGGAGGCGCAGAGAGGACGCCGCAAAGACGCGCCTGTGAGTGGGCTCAGCAGCGGGCTTCGTCACAGAGCAGACGGAGGGGCTCATGGGCGCACAGGGCCTTTAACCGCGGCACAGGCTGCTTCCAGGCAGCACGGCGACAGCGGTCGGATTATAAAACGCCATCACGGACCGTTCTGATCAGCCCGGAGGTGTCCTCACCCCCCTTTTCCCCCCAAATGAGCGCAGTGATGTTCCGCGTTTCCCCCCTCCCCTCCTCCTCCCTCCTCCTCCTCCCTTCAATCGACAGTGAAATGCCGCCTCACCTCTCAGAGCTCCAATCCATATAGACCTAGCCTTTATTCAACGGGCATCCATGCCGCCTTCAGATCATCCGTCCATGATATGGGTGGAATACCGAACCATCACGCAGGACAGAGCCGTGTCAGTGAGCGCAAGACGCACCGCGCAGGTTCACGGGAGGAGGAGGAGGACGAGGGTGGGGGGTGAGATGATGCAAAAAAAAAAAAAAAAAGGAAAGACGAACAGGGGGTGATGGTAGTCCCCATCCCACAATGAACCCCCCCGCTGCTCCAAACACCCCCCAGCGGGACCAGCCCCCCCTGCAGAAATCACGACCCGCCTTTGAGCCAGTTCTTCCAAAAGGTCGTGCAGAAATTCAGAACGCCCACACTGACGTTTCTTTATTGAAATTGCCAAACAGTTGGTTTCTGGTTGGTTCTGCAAAATGTATGTCATGAGTGGGATTTTTTAATCTGGTGGAAGAGAGCGGGTTTAGTTAACAAGATTAGTGTTTGCTCAAAGGCTCAGTCAGCAGGGGTTGTGAAACAGGATGAACCTCTGGCAATCTGGTTAGAGAGAAAGTGGGAAAATTGACAGCAATCCTTCTACTTAGCAAACATACCCACAATGTCAGAAAATATACAAGAGAAAGAGAGATGTTTTTGGTTGTTTTTTTTTTTTCATATTCAGAACTCTGTTTTGGTTTTTATGGCTGTCCAGAACCAGCAGGGTGTTTTGTTGCTTCTCGTCAGATTTAACTGGAAACCAATAGTTCGCCCATGAGGTTTATTTCTATCTCAATACACAGGAGAAAATGATGTTTTAGCGGGCAGGTTGATGCGCTGTGTACTTAGGAGATAACAAGTGGCTGAATTGAATTTGGAAGTGTCTATCCTCATCCATTATATGTTGTACTGTGGCTCCACCTCCTGGAGACTCGAACTCAGTCCTCCTGTCAAATCCTGCATCACGTCAGTGGTGGTGGGGGTCTATATAGCCAAACCAACTTACAAATATATAACGTTTTCTTCGTATTTGTCTCATGTTATTAGTTAGTTAAAGACGTGAAAGAAATGTATGCACCTTGCAAATAAAGTAAACGGAACAAACTATACGATCTGATGACATTTTTGCAAGTTGTTTATTAAACGAAATGACAGTTTACCCTCATACACATGATTTTGAGGCGCTGCGGATGTAATGAAATCATTTTTAAAGTCGCCTCAGTGGAAGACTCGGCTGCAGTGCCTTTAACGGCCGCCAGATGTCCCCCTAACACCGCGCCCCTGACCCTCGTGTTCCACTAAAGTTAAAGTAACGCTTTTATTTCACACAGTCGTGGTAATCCTCATCATGTCCTCTTTCCGAACACCACCCGCGGGCCCGCCTTGCCTGGCTGCCGCTCCGTGTTGATGATCCAGATGGCCGGAGCCTTCATGAAGTCCCTGTCCAACACCTTGTTCTCCTCGGCCCTGGCCATCGCCTCCAGCTCAGGGGAGGTTTCTGGGCACCAGTCCGCCATGAACTTATCCTTGGCCTCGCAGTAGTTTACCGCTACCTCCTCAGGCTGCTCCCCAAGCAGGCAGTCTGGTTAAGCACAGGCGAAGGAGAAACGCGGGAATAATTAAAGGAAACATTTAAAATAACTTCGAGGACCTGGGGTCACCAACCTGCAAAGTCGTGGATGAGGTCCTTGATGAGGTGGCCAATGATGGCATAAAGCACTCCCAGCAACACGATGACAGCGATGAGCAGGTAGAGGGCATAGGTCGGCAGGTGGACGGCGTCCCTCGAGGGGGGTATGTAGGTCTCGAAGAGCACCGTCCCGTCCTCTTCTCTGTAAGGAATCTTGGCGTTGTTCCCGGGTGTGTCCATCACTGGCTGTCGGCCCTTTAAACTGCTGCAGCGGGGGGGAAATCCTCTTAAAAGCTCGCTGTCATCGCCGCGCCAAAACGGTCGCGCGCGCCGATGGTGTCTTCCGAGCGTTCCACGCAAACAGTTCAACTTTAAAAACCAAAAAAAAAAAAAAAAACAACTAAACTTCACTCAAGAATCCGCGCGCGCGTCTGTCACTCGGATCAGCGTTCCATCCGCCTGCCTCCTCTAACGTCTTGTCTGGACTATCGAGCTCCGAAGATGAGCTGCAGCAGCTCCAAGGTCACGCAGGTCAGGGGGACAATGGGAGGATCTACCCAGACGATGTCTAGACAAAAGTCTTGTTTTCTTAAAATGCATTTTATATGGATCATACGCTCATAAAACTCACCCTCGCGAGTGTCTTCACTTTATTTTGCCTGTTATTAAATATTAATTACAGGTAATGAATGGGGGGCAGGGTGTCAGTAATCCTCCTTCACTAATAAGGTCACTTTCTCTGATCCAGGTATTAGAGATAAGATGGATTAACAAAGACAAACGAGACATAACAACACTCTTGGATTATTGTTTTGTTTACTGGAGAGAAGCTCCATTTCCTGGAGCAACTCTAATAAAACTAGAGTATTCTTGCTGGAAATGAGGTGCACGTGTTGGAAGGCAGATGTTTAGAATAACCCAGAGACGGTTTCAGGTCCACAAACGTTTTAATAAGTGATATAAGAAAGCAGGAACGTTAGAAGCAAAAAAAAAAAAAAAAGTAGAGTAGAAACATTTAACGTGGAGGTGACGGAGGCGGTGCGACTGCGGCGAAGCTCAGAGGGAGGTGACCTGGGGGCTCTGGGGGCAGGTGAAGGAGACGCTGTGAGCGGAGACCCGTTTCCCTCCTTGGTGTGAGGAAACCAGGGCGCTCCTCAGGGGGGCGGGCGAGGGCGGGTGGGCAGAGGGACGGCGAGAGCCGGGCAGGACCCCGTCCTTCTCGGCTTCCGACTTCAGCTCGTCTTTTTCTGTCAGGTGGCTCCACTCTTCGTCTGCCCCGGCTCTCCCTTCTTCTGAGTCGTCCTCCGCCATTTTGGGGCCAAATAACCAGTCTGGGAGGAAAACACAGGTCAAAACAAGGGCTTTTATTTTGGTAACGCTCAGTCGCACATGAGTGAAGTTAGTGGTGTTTGAAGTTTGGTTAGTTTGTGTTGAAAGTAGATGGATCTTAACAGAAGCCAGGAACAAAGCGGTTGAATCAGGGGGTCACAGGAAATGACCTCAGGGGTCACTGTTGAGGAGGTCAAGGAGGAAGTTGCTCACCCGGAACAGAGAAAAGAAGAGAAAACTGGGAAAAACACTGATGCGGTTGAGATTTCAGGGAGGAAGATGATTCCAGAAACGGGAACGTCAGACTGGATGGAGCGATGGAAGTAGTCACCAGTCACTGGGAATGGTTATGGGGGGGGTGTTACCTGCCAGGTCATGCATAAGATCTTTGATAAGATGTCCCACTATGGCGTAAGTTGCTATAACAACCATCACCAAACCGATGAGCACGTAGATGACGTTGCGCGGCAGGTTTATAGCGTCCCTTGCTGGAGGTATGTAGTCCACAAAGTAGGCCTCCTCCTCCTCTTCCTTTCTCCCAAACAGCTGGAGGAGCCGCCTGCGCCCGAGCGCCAGATGTGTGACGTTCAAGAGCAGTTGTCGGTTCATGGCGGCAGCGCCCCGACGCGAGATGCGAGGAACTTTAACGGCGCCCCCGGGCCCCTTCGGGTGATCAGAGCTTTATCGCCTGGCTGCAAGATCCGAGCTGCTCAGCCCCGCTGTGCAAACTTAAAAAAAAACAAAAAAAAAAACGGGAGACGGGACGAGAGCGGGGAGCGATTTAGGATTACCAAAACTTTGGGTTTTTTTTTCTTTTTCTGAGGATGAGAGACGTCGGGGCTGACAGATGGAAATGTCAAGGTGGATCAAGAACCAGGAGCATGAGATGTACTCTAAACATGTAGATGGCCAGATGAGGAGACGTTCCCTTAATCTTTCCCGTGGACTTAAATCCCAGCATTCCTGCTGCTGTTCTCTGGGACAGAGGTGCCTGGTCAAAATATCTGGGCGGTGTGAGGTGAAGGAGGGGTGAATATAGGACAGACAGAGTTAATAGGATTGAGTCTGTCACAGAGAAATATCAGCGTTCCATCAGTGAGGATTAGAGACACAGTAAGGAGAGGTGGACAGTAATACGTCAAAGAGGCTTATGGTCCTCGGGGACCACCGTATTTGCCGCTTCCAACGGTTTAAGAGCAGCAGGAACACTTTATGTGTATAAGAGGGGAATCTGAGATCCATGACCAATGAATGTACCGACATGTGATGAGGAACGAGCACACAAACAGTCGGAAACGCGCAGAAGCGTTGATCTGAGGATGAGTTTCTTACCGTCTATGAAATCCAAAAGGAGCTCCTCAGCAGTCTGACGGCTGAATCGTTCTCTACACGGGCGGCTCTGGAAGCAAGCACAAACAGAAGGTCATCGGCAAAGCCCACCACAGTCGCACCGGAGCTGCGGCCGCGCCTCGACGCACCGTTGGGACACACACACACACACACACAGCAATCAAAAAAAGAACAAAAAAAAAAAAACAGACTCCGTCTCCCCGCCGTCACGCCGCTGCTTTAAGAGCTCGACTCGGTTTGCTCTCGCTTGGAAAGTTTCCAGAACTGAGAGATGAGGAACTGCCACTCTATGAGGGTGATGCTGACGTTGGCAAAAAGGATGAACCAGGAGACCGGGTGCATCCCCCAGTAGAACACGTGCGTCATGGTGGTGAGGGCTGAGGGACCCAAGAGCCTGGACCGGAGGCGGAGGAGCGACGAGATGAGCTTGGCGCGAGGAGCGGAGAGTAAAGCCGCTGGTGTCGGCGCAAAGGTGTCGCGTCGTAATCCCTCGTGGGATTTGTCTGGCGCGGGCCAATGTCACCCGCCAGACCTCGTTCGCGCTGCGTCAGGGGAAAAGGGCGGAAGGTGGCGTTCGTTTCACGTGTTTCGGGCGTTTGGGGCAGGTACTTTCTGCTGCCCTCGGGGATGAATCCACGACGGCTACGGCGGTTTTCTGTGTCCAAACTCACCTGAGGCTGCGTCCGTCCTCTACAGGGTCCATTCAGATGAGTGAAAGTGAGTTCCAGAGGGAAGTTTCCGAGTTTTCTCCGCTGCAAAATCTCCACAAAAACAAGCGACAGAAGCTGAACGGCCCTATGGCCCTAAGCAAAAAAAAAATTAAAAAATAAAAGCGACACCCATTCGTCCAGTCAGTTGGAGCGACTGCGCCGCCCTCATGCCGGGCTGACCACGACCTTCTTGGGTTTGTCCTCAGGCTCCATCATCCACTTGTAGTAGGCGTCCCCGAGGATGAAGGTCCAGTAGATGATAGTTAACGAGGTGTTCACGGTCATGATGCCGATAATCAAAGGGTGGAACATGGTGGAGCCTGCTTGTGTGTCACCAAAAAATGAGTCGAGTGTTGCTGGCGGAGGGTTCCCTTCTAGGTCTGATTGGATTGCGTCCCTCTTTCGTCTTCTATCCTCTACGTGGACACCCCCGCCCCTCCACTCTTTTTCCACTGGCCACTAAGTTTCTCTGGCAACGGCGGCATTAATCCCCTTCAGCTGCAGAAGATAAGGCTGCATTAGATGTGGACCTGCTTTGGAAATGCCGCTCAATGCTCATCCATAAGATGCTGTTATGCAATCGGCGGTGCAACTGGAGTGGAGTGGGGGGAAGGAGGGGCGGGGGGGGGGTGGCATATCTGGATGCAGCCTGGACCTTCACCTGTTGGCTATGACGCACACCTGAAGGTTATTTGTTGCAGAGAGCAGTTTCTGGCGTCAAACACTCCTAAATTCACTTAAAAATCTTAGTTTCGAGAGAAACGAAACATTTGTTCTTCATTTCAGTTTCTCTCTCATATAATCCGGAGACTAATCAGAAAGACAAGTCCTTAATCTTACACCAAACACGACAGATGGCTCCTTAATCAGATCCCAGGGGCCAAAGGAACTCAGACGGTATTTTATCACGTGAGAGCACTTCTGAGAATCTGCAGACACAATATATTACCTTTAATCCTGAAACTAGTCGAAGCGAAAAAGTAAACGAGCAGAACGTGCGTCCAAAGCGCCAAAAAGGTCTAGTATGAGAAAGTTCCGCCACTAGGTGGCAGTCTATACAAACATAAACTAAACCATGGCCATTGTCTCGTCTGGAAAACAGACTTTCAGATCAATTTATTCCATTGTGTTCATGTTCGCATCCCAAATACGAGTTTTACGCACGTTACGCACGGGCAGCTCGTTGACGCACCAAACCGTCTCCTAAATTCTACTCATCAGCCTGAGATTTGAACTTTGAGACCGAGCAGATAACAGACACGGTGCAGCAGGAAGGCCCCGTGGTTGCTCCGGATCAAAAGGCCACTGGTGACACTTCTTTAATGACCCACTTCCGTCCCTCAGCCGGGGAGACGCGCCGAACATGCTCCGCTCCACAGTCGACAGTGCTTAGGGAGGAATAACATCTGTAACGCCGCCGTTTTGGACATTTCTGAAGGTTTCCACAATGAACATGCCGGTGGAAATCTGCGTCTTTCTGCTGTCCCTCCTGGCCCCTGGAGTTTTGTACGCAATGAACAACATCCCCGCGCTCCAGGAGTAAGTGTCCGCGTCTACGCGTAACTTCGCTCGCATCTTGGCCTGATTATTTTAGGAGGTATGGCACCGTAAAGCCGCTCTCCGCTCACGTCAACAGGCTTAAGAAGCGGCACGGAGCATGAGGGGAAAGGAGGTTTAGCTCGGGTGCGTTTATCCAGGGGTAACCTCGTTTAAAGGCGCTGTTCAGAATCTCAAGAAGCCTACAAGAAAAACAGGATTCGCTTAAGCTTTAAATGTAAATTCATTCAGGCTACTGCACACTTAAAAAAATGAAGAGTGTTCCCCTTACAAGGATCGGTGCTACAGCTGCTTTTGAAAGAATTATTTAATTATTTTCCTATGATCATTTCTCTACATGACTCCGCAGACCTCTTCCCATCCTGGGAATGGGAATGGTCGTCCTGGGCCTCGTTCTCCTCCTCCTCCTTCTCATAGTGCAGAACAAGACAAAAGTGGACCCCCTGTTTTACGGTACAGCATCACAAATACGGCGATCCGGTGGTCAGCGGTCGTTCTCGGTCCGTTTCATTGTTCCCGTGGTGTCCAGCGTTTGCAGAGTTCTCCTTCACCTGCATGGTGGGTCTGACCAACGCCCTGGAGCAGGACGGCTTCATCTCTGGCTTCATGGGCTTTTACATAAAGATGGTAACGGTCGACCAGCTCTCCACACGACAGCCGCCTCAACACGGTTCATGTTTCCGAAGTCCGGTTTGATTTCGTCATCAGGGCGAGCCTCACTTGAGCACCGCCCACGCTGTGATGATGTCGTACTGGGAAGGCCTCTTTCACTCCCTCCTCTTCCTCACCATCATCCACCGCATGTTCAGAGGGTAAGCCGCATCGTCCGCCTGTCGCGTGCTCACTCAGCGAGTCCATTTAATGAAAGTTTTCTTCCTGGGGCAGGAAGTCCTACCGTAGCCTGGGGCTGCTGTGGGCGGGCTCGTCCATCGCCCATCAGATCGTACTCATCCCCGGGGTGGTCATTGGTGAGAGCGAATCCCACGGTTGGTTAAGCCGCGTTATTAGCGGCTTCCCTCGCTGACGACGTTCTCCCCCCCCCGAGCAGGGAAGCACGGGACCAACATCCGTCCGGCCTTTTGGAGGAACGTCCCCTTCTTCCTGGTTCCTTTCTGGGCGGCGTTCCTGCTCTTGGGAAGACCCAGAGCGACGCCAATCGCGACGGCGGACAAGGTCACTTTCGGGAGATCGCTCCGGTCTTACGGCGCACTTTCAGCCTGTCTAACATTATTTATCGAGACGGCGAAAGTCTGAAACCCCCATCCTGTCTGCTGTCCAGATTGCAGCGGAGCAGAAGAAAAGTCTCCTGTCTCGGCCCGTCGATCTGCTCCTGACGCTGCTCCTGCTCTCAGCTGCGGCCTTCTCGGTTTTCAGAGGATTTGTGAGTAAAACTGAAGGTTACCCGATGACTCAGACTTGAGCTCATAGAGCTGCTCCCCGCTTCCCTCCAGGTGGTGCTGGACTGTCCGCTGGACTCGTGTTTCTCCTACATTTACCAGTACGAGCCCTACCTCAAAGATCCGGTGGCTTTCCCCCGTGTTGCGGTCAGTCCGGAGAGCGGCGGTACCACGCCTCCCCTGAACCCCCGGGAGCCTAAACCCGACCTTTGTTGTGCCATCCGCTGCAGATGCTGGCGTATTTGTTCTACGCTCTGCCACTGCTGACGGCCTTCATCTATGGCCTGAGCACCCCTGGATGCAGCTGGATGTTGGACTGGACCATCCTCTTCGCGGGAGCGGTGGCTCAGGTTCATCGCCGCCGCCGCGGTTATTGATATGCTTCCGCCGCGCTCGGCGTAACATCGACTCTCTCCCCGGCCGTTCTCACAGACCCAGTGGTGCCACGTCGGAGCATCCTTTCACTCCCGCACTCCATTCACGTACCGGGTCCCATCAGATAAGCTGTGGCCTGTTATCGCCCTCAACGCGCTCCTCGCCGCCGCGCCGGCTCTGCTGGCCCTGCGCTGCCACGCCAGTCCTGCCTTTTTTCTGAAGCCTGTCCCCACGGGGCAGACAAACAGCAACAAGAAGAAAAACTAGACCCCCACATGCACCCGCCCACACACACACACACACAGACACACACACACACACACCAGACATGGACGGTTGTGGAATATGTCACGTTAATGTTTTCTGGTGGCACTGTGACGGCAGAAAAACTGCATTAGGGATGCAATATTTCAACCCAGAGGAAATCTAAAAATGTTTCTCCCAGCGTCGACCGTTCCGAATTAGTCACCTCATGCAGCTGCAGCACTCCCTGCGTGAACTATTGGACTCAGATAAGATTGTTGATGGAGAGCGCGTGCAATTTTTAGGTGACTCGGAAATGTTGCTGTCCTCCTGAAATGAAATTATTTATTAAGTTGAAGTATAGGCGCGTGTACCAGACTGCTAATGGAGAACCAGCCTTTAGGGAAGCTTCCCGGGCTTTAGGATGATTTTTGTCCTGGTTTCAGAATGACTGTGATGTTTATGTAGGAAGAAATAAAACATGTTACTTAAGCAAAGGCTTGTGTCATGTTCTTTTATTTTGTGAAGGATCCCCCCCAAAAAAAAACCACTAAGATTTGAGACGTAAATGGAGGCACAGACGTTTTCTCTTTGCCGCTGATGTCATTCTGCCCTACCTAAAGGTTGGCCCAGTTATCACTGCTGTCACAGTGATAAGAGCTGAACCCTGGATTTAGGTGAGCTGTCACACAGCGCTGAAATGAGTCAGCTGACTGAGGCCCTTACTGCGGCAAAAAAAAGAAAACAAGAATTCACCAAGCCGGATTTGCAGTTTCAAAGTGAAAAGCTCCTCGCCTTGTTTATCTGCGCCTTAATATCAGTGTTCTCATTGTATGAGGCGGAGCTTAACGCTAACATGCTCACAATGCTCCAATCACTTTAATCAAAACTAAATGTTGTTTGAGAGCTTTGATTAAAGACAAAGAAGCATTGTTTTATTTTCTCACTTTATTAAGAATGGAGTACAACAGCAGGACAAAAAAGTCATAAGAACACCCAAAAAAAAAAACGTCCATGACTGATCAAATATCAAAGACCATAAGACAAAAAAAAAGAGTGAAATTCTACAAATCATGGATCCGTGCAAAGATTAAAACAAGTCTGCAGTCGTGTGTTTATCAACCAGTAGTGTGTAATCCCATCTACACTATCAGCGGGACGTTTGTTAGCTGATTAGTGAGGGATCTATTTGATTAGGTCCAGCTATTGATCAAGGATCAGTCAGTAACATTGTTCACAATATTTACAACAGATATTAGAAGCAATCAAATGATTAATTCTCGTCCTAGTCGAGTGTGACTCGAATATCAGTCTAGAAAATCGATGTTACGTCAGCTCTCTGAAGTATACGTTTAAAAAAAAGAAGCATATTTAATAGCAAAGTAGTCTTAATAAATAGTAAAGTAACAGCAAACCAGAGCACGTGTTAGAAAAAAAGCATGTCAGTGGAATGACAAGGAGCGTCTACTCCGTCTCTATGGGAAAAATAACGGCTAAGGTTCACACAGGAATTTCTGAGGATCGCCGGGGATCGGATGCGGCCTTGCATCAGTTACGTCTGTGCTTCGGAGACAGGAAACTACTGCGAGAGTCGCGCTTCACGAGGAACGAGCAAACTTTTACAAAAGTCACGCAGCACGGTTCTAAGTTTCTCTGTGACGTGCACGCACGCACACGCACGCACGCACACACACACGCGCGCGCGTGCAGTCACACGCACGCGTCCACACACGTTGCTGTCGGTTTGAGAGGTTCAGCTCTGGCGGGGGGGGTGGTGGGTGGGGGGGGGGGGGTCACTGTACTCGGGCGTTAGGGGTTAATCACAGTTAGTGCTATTGTTAGTGTTCGCGTTGGACCTCAGCTAAACAGGGGGGGGGGTCTGGGGTTGGGGGGTGGAGCGAGACAGAAAAGAAGCACCCAAACCCAACAGTGTTTGTCGGAGCTGTGAGACGGAAGCTTTCGTTCATCCGGAGGGGATCAAGCTAAGGGGAGCGTGATTAGAAGCGGGCGCCGGGGGGAAGGGTTGGTTGGGGCGGCGGGGGGGGGTGATGGACTGTCTTTACAGGCCGTGGTTAGCACCTAGGCTTTGCAGATGCGGTACAGTATTATTTGGTTCAGTAGTAGCTGTGTGCGTCCTCTCTGGCCTTGCGCCCGTCTCCTCCGTGTCTCCGGTGGCCGCGGCGCTCCCGGTGCTGGCCGTGGCGGTGGCGCCTGTACCGGTGTGATCGGCGGGCTTTCGGAAACAGATTGAATAGTTTAAGTGGGTTGATAACGCCAGTCTCGAGCGCTCGCGCGACTTTCAGCCCACCCCCCCCCCACTCACACTTTGCGCAGATGATCCGGGGCCTCTCCCAGCTACCGTCGGCCCGGCAACGGACGGTGGGGATGTGGCGCTGGAAGAAGCCTTCGGAGCACTGGTAGCGGACCACGGCGTGGATGTCGTAATGCGACCTCCGTCTGCCGACCAGATGGGCGTTCTCGACCGCCGGCGGGGTTCCGCACAGCACTGCGGGGGGCGGGGGGTGGGCGGGGGCAAGAAGAGACATGAAGAGTGACCACAGTCAAGCGTGGCCCCTGATGGCGGGAGGATTAGCGGCGTTCTGTCTGAGCGAGTTAAGCCGCACGGGTGTGTTTGGCCTCTAGGTGGCAGCCTCGAGTCTCGTCGTTGTGCGATCACGTTGGGGCGCCGAGTAGAGCCCGCGTGGGTGAGCCGCGTTTGTCTGAACGGTGATGCGATTGGGAAATATCTGAGATTGCAGCATCTGACGGCGGTACGAGTGGGAGTGCTCGAGGCGAGGGAGACGACGACGGGCGGGGAAAAGCAACGCTTAATCACAAACCGATTCAGGTGCACAATCTCAAGCTTGTCAGCCTTCGAGGAACATTTAAAAAAGGGAAAATGAACAGATGGAGCTCTCGATTGTGGATGTTCCTCGCTTACCGGTTCCTTTCTTGCAGATGTAGGGCAGGTTGTAGTTGCAGGGAACATCGTTCCACTTGCCTTCCTCGTGAGCGATGGTCACCGCGCAGTCCTCCCCACCTGCAAAGAAGTTATCCGGCTGGTTCTCCCTCCAGTTCTCATAAACCTGCACGACATAAAACCGAAGGACTCCTGTATTTTTATTCTCCTAGATTTGTTTGTATCACACTGTGAATCTCCAGGCTGTTCTGCAGAGATAAACACTGTTTCGCAGACATTGTTGAGACAGCACACGGAATGTTTCCAAGAAAAGACGATAACAAAAAAAGACTTAAAGTTCTAAATAATTAAACAATGACCGACCAGATCGGTGTTGTCCGTCCACTGGAAGTCCTCCTCCACCGTGCGATCATTCAGTCCAATCCAGGCGTTATCATGGCCCAGGCCTGTGGGAAGAAGAAAAAAAAACATGTTTCTTCTTCATAAAACATTGATGGATATGTTAAGTGAGTCCTTCCTTTCGTTAACTGTGTATGGAATTGGTTTTAACACAAACGGCCTGGCTGGACTCAAACCCGCGACCTTCTGATGACGATGGTGCCACGTACCATTAATAAACTCCTGCTCACTGGCCGAGATGATGCTACTGAGGTGGGCGCTGTGCTCTCTGCAGTCCTTCTCTGCATCCTCCCAAGTGTGTCTGTGTGTAAAGTACCTGTGGGGGGAAAGACCACGAGAGGAGATATGAACATACATATTTCATATACAACCGGGCAAATTTAAATGTTACAGAACGGCGGGTGTATGGAGAATAACTCCAGGCTGGAGCGGACTGTAAAGCAGATAAAGGAGGCAAACATGACCGAAGGACTCGTGACGTGTTTTCAGGCGTAATTCTGTAGTTGTTCATTATTCATACCTGTAGCAGTGGCCGTGGAACTTCCTCCAACCGTGCTCACAGCCCTCTATGTCTGAGGAGATGGAGAGAGAAGAGAGGAGGGGAAATGAGACCAGTTGGAGTCATCTAAAGGAATACAGCGTAACGCAGAGCGAGATAAAATAAGCGGGTCAGGCGGGAGGAGAGCCTTCAGACAGGCAAATGAAGACAAAAAACCCGTGACGGCACGCGTGAGCTTCAATTAGAAGCACTTGCTGTCGACTCCAAGCACACATGACCTTCTCCCTCCACATTATTAGTATTTATTAATGACACACAGGCTTGCTCATTCATTTATAACCATAAAGGTTAAAATTGCTCTGGTTATTTAGACTCGCGCAGCACAGAAGGAGGGCAAGGTTAGATATGAGACAGCAGCTCTCGGCTGGCTGAAAGTCTTTTTTATCTATTATTTCCTGACGCTCAAATCCCTCTTCTTTTTTTTTTTCTTTTTTTTCGGTTTTATGAGCCTCCCTGCTGCAGAGTTGCCATCTTGATGAAGCCTGGCTGAAGTAGCGCACTGATCTACTGGATGTGACTGGACCAAATGCACGCAAAGATCTGGTGTAATCTCCCGTGCATTAGCAGGCCGGTCGTCAATCAAGTCGGCTCGCTGGGTCCATTACTGCTGGCTGGGTGTGATTATTTATCAAAGTCTGACATTAGACCTGTCTGACGGCCTGTTTAGCTTTAGTAATGAGAATCAGATGTGACAAAATCAGGCAGGAAAAAAAAAAAACCTTTTACGTGCTCAAGACCTCCTATAATAACAAAAAGGCTTGTGCACGGTCTACCGCCACCTACTGGCACGGGGAGGTTGCGCATGTAGACGTACAGAGATCCAGAGCTGCGTTTTCTGTGCTTGGCTTACACATCCTTGTCACCGTTTTTCTGGGTTCCACTCATCAAAAACAGATAAGTGCGCTTGGCAAGGCAGCGAGAGAAGCGTGAAGGGGGCAGATTGCGTAGCAGTAAATAATGACATAAAAGAAAATGTGCCTTGAATGGATTAATTTTAGGAGATAAAAAACCCTGCAGGGCACATCTGAGCTACATAGAGGACACCTCACAAAACATTCTACATCTCTGCCCGGAGTGTTGGGGCGCTTGTGGCGCCGGAACTCAAACTAGGGATGCATGAATGCCAAACATATATTTTTGGGCAAGCAGCTTCAATCTGTCCCGTCAGACACCATCAGAGCGGCACGGAGACAGTGACACGATGAAAGCTGTAAAAAAAAAAAAAAAAACTGCATCCCAATAAGGATTATTTCCACCAGCGCTGCTGGTGCCTGCGTTGTTAGAATCAGATGACTGAGTATCCTAACAAGCTCTCCACTGTGGCTGTGCACGAAGACGCGGCGCCGGGGGCCGCCGGTGCAAGCACATCCCACGTCAACAGAATGTTCATTATCATCTTCACGCCGGTTTGCATTCCATTCGCACAGACGCGCGCGCACACGTGGCGCCCTCACCTTTCTCGCAGCGATCGCCTTCATAACTGGGCAGGCAGAGGCAGAGGTACGAGTCGATCTTGTCGATGCAAGTGCCTCCGTTCTCGCACGGCTCCGACTGGCAGTCGTCTACATCTGCGAGGAAGAGCGGGAGGCGTGAAGCTCGGATGGAGGGCTCCCATTTAAAAGGATGCATTCTGATGAACATGGGGAAACGTGCATCTGTGTGCCGGCGTTAAGGTGAGCTGGTCATTAGTCCTGCTTTAGACAGGAAATGTGTCCATCTTGGTGAGTACACTCATAATTCAAGCAGGGCGTGAGGAGAATACGCTCCGTCTAATCCCCTTCACATCCCTTATTTGTCCTCGTTCTCTCACAGAGGACCTCAAAGGACACTCCAAGGCCTTTCAAGTGCAATTACATCCTCTTTTTTTATGCATTTACTGGTCTAAATGAATACAGGTCTGTTTGTTTGTCTGTTACGTGTGAGACGTAACAGGATGATGGACTGAACCTAAGCACAGGATCAATCTGAAGAAGCCTGCAGCTATAGCAGATGTTGGGGGGGGTGGGGGGGGCAAGGTGAAAAGAGGAGCATTTCTCTGCAGAAATCCATTAAGTCTGACTTTATCACTGTAAAATGGGGGCCGTGCAATCTTTTAGGACCCAGGGAATCTGTCAAAACTTGCAGGAAGTTGAACTTTAAAGTATTCCCTCAGATTTCTCTTGATTTAAAGACAAAACGCTTCCTCTGTTGGTAAAACCGCAATAAGCTAAATGACTAAAGTGTGCAACTCTGCACACGCTGGGCGGCCGCGGAAAGGGAAAGAATCACGGACTAATCTGAACTTTGGATGATTCCGGGTGCGAGTGTCGAACACAGTTTTTCAATCTTCCTCCCAAATTGAATTCCGCTAATCTAATTTCAAATTCTGAGCTGTGACTGCAGATTTTCTTGTTTTACAGGGAGAGCAGGCCAGATATGCAAACCCAAACCAGAGATTCATTCTAATACGATATTTTTTCATCCGTCTATCCAGCTTTGACTTCTCACTGTGAGATAAAAATGTCATTTAAAAGCAAAGACAGGCTGAGAGTGCCCCCCCCCCCCCCTACAAATGTCACTGTTCTTATTATTAAATAACCTGTGCAGCTGGTTTGCTGAATGCTGAAATGATGATAATAATAATGAAAACAGCTTTTACAATGAGCGGATGATGGAAAGCTGTTTCTCGCGGAATGCGATGTCCTCCGACGATCTCCAGCTTACAGTGAAACCAACTTCTCTCCTCGCTTCAAAATCAATTCGCCCCTTTGTTGTCGGACATTAAAAAAAAAACTCTGGTCCCCGCGCCCCCCTTCATCCATTATGCAGAGGGGACGCCGTTCCTCACGGAGATAATACTGCAAAGTCGGCAAGTCCGTAACAAAGCCTCGCAGCCTACCCACGTCAGCCGATTGTCTGTCCGTCTTCCAAAGACAAAACCTGGCACCCGGCGTGTATCAATTAAAGCCTTCGCTGCCCAAATGGGACTCTGAATGTAGATAAGTGTGTCGCTGTGCGGCTCATTTATTCAGAAAGCCACCGCTTCCTGCAGGAGTTGGCTGCCTAATGAAGTGAGCATATGTTAAGTAACAAATTAGGATCCTTAAAGCACATTTACACTCCTGTGTCAGCGTGTCACGTCACATCTGCGCGCTCGTCTGCTTTGGGACGCAGAAGGCCTCTCTGCAGGGGGAAAGAAAACGAAACCACAACCGGTATTCATCTCCTTCAAGCTGACACAAACCGAGGAATAAAATATTAATCTTGTGTTTAATTTGAGGCAGCCTGGTTTCATCACTTTGGAGTTTAAAGTGGATTTTAAAAAAAACAAACAAAAAAACAAATGAAGAAGAAGAGATTTCCATGACATAAAATTGTGCAAAGCCAACAAACTCAGCCAAAATAAAGCCGAGGAATTTATGAACAGATGCAACAAACATTGAAGCCTCGCTGTCAACGGGACACCATGGAGTCCATGCGTGAGTGGTTGTTAATGAAGTGTGGAGGCATCTGCCAGCGAGGGATCGATGGATTTTTGCTAACTCTGATGTGGCCGCGAAAAGCTTCTGCGTGATTATTTCATAGGGACAAGAAATCAATTCACTGTAAACGTATAATAAGGGGGGGGCGCTTACGGATAAGCGCGCCTAGTGTGCGTGCGTGCGCATTTGCATGGCAGGAGTGAGTGAGTACGCGCGCGTGTTGCGTGCGTGTGTGTGTTTGTGTGTGTGTGTGTGTGTGTGTGTGTGTGTGTGTGTGTGTGTGTCTGCGTGAACATCGCTCACCGATCTCACAGTTCTCCCCAGCGTATCCCTGTGGGCAGTAGCAGCTGTAGCCCGTTCCCTGAGGAAGGCACTTCCCTCCATGCAGACACGGGTTTGTCACGCAGGGGTCCACCTCGACTGAAGCCGACAGATGGATGGGGTGGAGGGCACGTTCAGGGGGTAGGGGGAAAAAAAGCGATCTAATTAGTCACATTGTAACCCAGCATTTCACCAGTTTGTCAGCCCGATTTGCGTTCTGGGAGGCGAGAATGGAGACGTCTTAAAACTCGGGGTGACCTGGCTGTTAATGCGCCGGGCATGCGTATCCATTTCACACTCGGTCTCCTTTCAAAAGAAGCCGGGGAACCTCAACCTTGCGATCCACTCACAGCACCCCCCCCACCACCTCCTCGGTTGTCATGGTAACCATATGGACCAGAGAGGCCCTGGCTCACGTTGTCGTGCGTACCGGGCATCGTGAGAACTTCAGGCATCGGCTCCCCTCAACACAAACGAGCAGACCTCCCGCTGAGTGTCGCGGCCCGCGCTATTCACCCGCTAAACGAGTGCGTGTGTGTGGTCCCCCCCCCCCCACACACCGCTCGCCGTTGCAAATTTGCATTTCAATTGGCACGCAACCACGTGTTCCTGCGCCCGAACCGCTCATTATAGGGCGCTTAACGGTGTTTGAAAATCACCTCTCTGTCGCCCTTTGTCCGCGCTCCTGCAGGAGGAGGTTGGTGCGTGAGGTCAGCCCGGTGTGCTTGTGTTCACGAGATGAATGAAAATCAATACTTGGCTACGATTAGTCCTCGGGGGTAAGGAAACATCCGATGCTCGCATCTGCTAAATCACCGTCCACGACAGCAGGCAAAATAAGCTTTCCCAGACAGGCTTGAAGGAGCGGGGGGGGGGGGTGGAGGATCCCAGGAGTCACCCGCCACATGCGAGATTCCAGAGCTGCGGCGGAGAACGCTTTAAATTCCGCTGAGGTCAGGCGCTGAGACCGGCCATCCGTTGCGTTTAATGCGCGTCGGCGCAGGGCTTGGAGTGCTCTCCCGCTGCCGGCATCAGTCAAGGTCACGGCGCGCCTTGACGAATGTCCGGTGTTATGACAAGCAGATTTAGCTGCGAGGGCGCACCGGCGTGCGTGCGTGCGTGTGTGCGTGCGTACGCGCGAAAGATAAACCTCGGCCGTTCATTAAAGTGAGTGGTGCAGAAAAATCAATGGTCTGTAGACGGGAGCCGAGAGGCGGCCGTCTCTTCCCCCGGCACATGACTGGCACCTCCAGCGCAAACAACAATAAACCGGCAACGGCTAAATCCAACTAATGTGTTCGTGGCAGCAAAGCAGCAGGGTGACGGGGTTTGAATTGTAAATCCCCACCACATTTATGGAAATATGATTGTGGACTTTGTGGCATTGCATATTATTCTGTGAATGAATGACGCTACGGAGATGGAGACGCGCGGCGACTTTCTGTTAGACACCCAGCGTTGCGCTGCTGAAGGTCATGAAGCTTTCTTTTTCTCCTCTTCTCTTATTGACTGAATCAATTGATGAAGTGCACCCTGATCCAGTGCGTGTGAGTGTGTGTATGTGTGGTGGGGGGGCAGTGAAAGCAGAGCGAGAGAGATGAACATTTGAAAGATATCATTCTGGCTGAGGCTCCCCAGAGCCGCCCCGTCCCTGCAGCGGAGGTAGCTGCGCCTGTGCGCTAATGAGCCTCTGGCTGCATCGCGTTAAGGGTTCTTAGTCAATCAGTGAGCCCCTCACACCGTACAGCGGCGGGGCCGGGTGGTCGCCCTTGGCTTCAGGTCGATACTGAGAACAGCTGCTCTCCATCCGCAGACGGACCCGCACCTCAGCCGTGCCTGCAGCAAACACGACGCCTTTCTCAGGGGGAACTGAGTGAATCCAGAGGATGGGAGGCAGTCCTGATGAAGAGACTGCGCGTGCAGCAGGTACAATACACACTCTAGGTAGCCAACCAGGGGGGAATTAAAAGGTTTTCATTTCTGACACTCGTGACAGTAAAGTAAAATTACCTGTGTGCCCAATGTTCCCTGTCACAACAAATGAAAACAAAAGGCGCTTACACTTCATGCTCGTGCTTCAGCTCCACTGATACTTCACACTCTAACGCTTCCATTACTGAACATTCACAGCTGCAGGAAGCCAAATTCTCCTTCTGCAGCTGTGAGCCCAACTAGCTGTCCCTTTGTTCTAGCAACCACTCAACTATACTGAGCTGAAGAGAGATTTCCATCTTGTTTCTTTCCTAAACTAGTATTCTCTTTGGTTAGGGTTAGGGTAAAGGGTTAGGGAAATATATATAGAGAATTATGAACTTGCACGCTAAAGCTCTTAACAGTGTGGAAAAAGGGGAAATTCGGAAGCAACCCTAACCTGTTGGACTCAGAGAAGATGCGGTACTGATGTTGGCTCCTCCTCTGCTGTTCTCTTCCTCCATGTTGCCAGGTAACAGAGCCCCCGAGCCCACAGCGTGAGACCAAGCTGGTTCCTCCTCATCTGGCGCTCCCGGCAGTAAAGGAGGATAATCCAAAGAGCTGTTCAGAACAGCCGACTCCACTGGGATCCAGGTAAGTGACGGGTGGGGTTTAGTGGAGCTGTCTGGGAGAGGAGCGAGTGACGGATCTCCGGATCCCACAGTCTGAGATGAGGAATCAGAGAAGATCGAGGTTGACGATGAGGAAAGGGACGAGGTAGGGGAACCGCTCGGGGAGGAAGAGGTGGCCGGAGACGCCGAGAACGAGAATGGAACCGCCTCCGACGGAGACTGGGACTGGGAGCCGAGCAGGGACTTAGACGGGGACAAGGGAGCGGGAGAGAGGGATGTAGTGACCAACAAAGACGGGGTGGGGGCCGAGGAGGGGTCCGGGGACGCCGTCGGGGTTTCTGTGGGTGAGGCTGGTGTGGATCCAGATGCTGATACATCCGTGGTCTCTGACGCCGTGGTGGTCATCACGGTGAGCTCCAGGGGGTCGGTGTCGGGGGCAGCCGCTGTGGTGGTGGTGGTGGTGGTGGTGGCCTGCCCCCTCCTGTGACCCCTCTCTCGAGATCTCTCTCTGGACCGCTCTCTTGGCTTACTGGTTCCGACAGGTCGACGGGACACCTGGATCTCCCCTTTTGCCTCGACGCCCGCGATTTCTCCACTGCCCTCCACCTCTCCTCTCACCTTCTCTTCTCCTCGGCTCCTGTCCTCCCCCTTGTACTTCCTCCCCCTTCCTCTTCCCCGACCACTCGTTCTCCGCTGCGACGTCGTGGTTGCTTCGGGGTGGGACCAGGTCTGCGTTTCCACGCCCGCCCCGCCCACGGCCGTGACTGGACCCGCAGAGCTGGAAGGGGCGAGGGCGCGCCACTCCGAGTTCTCCGAGCTCCTGTTGCTCTCCGCCGCGATCGCCGGGTTATCGGAGGGGGTGGAGCCCAGACGGGTGGGCGTGTCTTCGCTGGCCGGCGTGGAGCTTTCCCGGCTGGGAGCGCTGAACCACAAACTTCCCCAAGAAAACAAACCTGCAGAGGTCACAAAGAACAGTAAACCAACAGCAGGGATCAGAGCCCTAGAGGATTCAGCCAGAGATCATGGTGCAGAAAACAAGGCTGAGGGTGGATTTTCTTTGCACAGGTAATGGAAAAAATAAACTCTGGGAGCTGTTCAAACTGTCTCAGTGAGAAAGACTGAGACAATATCCAATGTCTTGCATTATTAATGGAAATCTGAGGCTAATTTGCAGGTACCGGTGAAGCCTTCGCGTTAGATAATCTTTCATGTTTGGCACAAACAAGGTGGAGCACAGAGGCACACTTCAAACACGTCAAGCAGGAAGGAAAATAAGGACAACAGCCTCAAACATTGTCTCAGAATTAAATGAGCAGCCCTGTAGCACAGGTTCTACGAACACCAAAGAGAGGAACATTCGGAAGCCTTTCATTTGAATCGACCGGAAGATGACTGTGTCTGTGCGAGTCCTGAGAGTTCAGTGTTAATCACATCTGGTTCAGCATGTTTACAGAAATGAAAGACTTAAACACACACACACACACACCTTTCCATCATCCCACACATTGGAGACAGAGGATGTGCTCACCTGGTGATGCAGATGAGTTTGACTCTCCTGCTCTTTTTGTGGAAGGCTCCTTTGCTCCCCCTGATCTGCTGGTGGGTGCTTCATCTGGGGCTTCAGCCTCATCATCTGTTCCCAATAGGTAGTTCCAGGGCTTCGAAATGGATGAGACGATCTTCAAGAGAGCCTAAAACAGCACACAGAACACTTGTTTGGTCTCTATGATCTTGTTGTGGATTGGAAGCGGCTTGACTGCAGGGGCACCTTCTTCTCAGCTGGAGTGGGGTTGACCAGTGGTCGGAGAAACTCCTCGGAGTCAAGACCGGGATCCAAGGATTCCCCCCAGTCAAACCAGCTTTGACCGGGGATTAGCTGGAGGGTGACAAATGACGCCGAAGACTCCGAGGACCAGGGGTCAGAGGCTGGGGTCACAGAGAGGTCCTTTTATTGTCTGATCGCTCTCCTCCATGCAATGCATCAAAAACACGGGAAATCAGCCTTACAAGCGTCAGCGCTGGGGGGAGTCTCCTCCTCCAGGTCCACCAGTCCTGTCCAGTTGGAAGGTGGAACATCCCCACTGCCCTCTGAGGAGCCTGCGGAGGGTGTATTTGCAGGAAAGCAGCAAATTAGAATTGTCTTTGTCACAAAGCCGGCTGGTTTATGTTGCCACAGATCCGCCGGTTACAGGTTGAAAGAGAACCTTTGGTGGTTTGCGCCGTCACATCTGGATCGTCTGTCCCCGCTGGCTTTGCTTCGCTGGAGCCTGTGAGGTAGCTCCAGGGCTTCCACAGGGAGGAGTAGATCTGGGAGATGGGGTCTGAAGTTTTCACCTTACCTGCACACCAAAAGACAATGATTTCCCGTCAGTGTTCCGGTCTTTCCAGTCGGAAAACTGTCAAAACTACCACATCAGCTGTCTCTCACACACGCCCCTCTCCTCTGCTTCTCCCGCCGCTTTCATCCGTCTAGATTTTTCACACTTACAGTACATGGCACAGAGACAGACAGTGTGGATGTGAAAACAGTGTTGCCATAGCTACAACACTTCTTTTGACAGGTTGGAAGAGTTTCCTCTTGTTACAGATTACCTCTGTAGCAGTAGGCGTCATACAGAGCCGTTGCATTGTCATCGGTGCTGTTCAGAGACACGACGCGGACGCCGGGCCGGCTCCCTCCACAGTCGGGGCGAGGCCAAGTCACCGGGTAGCGGACGCTGCCATCCGACAGCCACCCGGGAGCGCAACTGTCCAGGCCGGCCTTCCACGCCAGGTACAGCTGCCCCACCGTGGCCAACTGGCCCCCGAGGGACACGCAGCGGTCTGAGGCCGAGGACAGGGACAGGCGGCCCGGCACCGAGGAGTGAAAGACCTCGCCTGCACAACGGGAAACAGAGCACGCGTTCATACGAGTTCATACGGGAAGCCCAGCCTACTTGTGATGGCGTCACCGCGGTGGCCTGAGCACGGAAATATAAAAATATCCTGCCTTTAATGCTGCATCAAAGTGCTAAAATAAGAGTTTGAAAAGCTGTGTCGGGTTTTAAGTGTTTGGTGTGAGTGTTTGTGTGTGTGTGTGTGTGTGTGTGTGTGTGTGTGTACCATCCAATTCTTGTGCAAAACAGTAAACATCAAACAGCTCTTTTGGGTCCTTCTTCCCATAATTCCTCACACCGGCAGAGTACTCCTTGTGTCCATAGCAACCAAGCTCTGGCAACTGGACAGAATAGCTGCAGAGACAAGCATGTGGGAGTCATGAGTGGAAATGAACCTGTGATCACTGAAGATGTGGATCAGTGATTAAAAAGTGCAAATGCACCAAAAATAAAGTAATTGAATACTAAGAGAGTGTGTGATCTAGGAGAACATTTTTATTCATTGATACACATATTTGCAGTAAATAAACCTATTTATCAACTGTCTGTGCAAAATTTGCAATGTTCTTTTTGGTAAATATGCATATTTGTTATGCCTAGTGGGGGCTAGATAAGAAAATTGATCTTTCATGCAATCAAGAATTTGCCTTCAGACAGCAGCCGCTTTGCTTCGCATAGCGAGACAGGAGCGATTAGCCTGAATTGATCTAATCAGCGAGTGGGTGAAAATATTAAACGCAACGTCCCCGAGCATCTCACCGGACTGTCTGGTCGTCCAACCAGCCGGCCGCACAGCTGGCGAAGCCATCGTAGTACGCCGCCCACAGCTGGGCCGGTGTGGCCGTCTGAGCTGACATTTCCCGGCAGGCCTGCTGGGCATCGGCGAACGACAGGGCGTAGCGAGCACCGGGGGCCTGGTAGTGAAACACCACCCCTACATGGGGCCGAGATAATCCAACATAAAGAGGACGCGTCAGGATAAGAGTGGGTCAAACGGCTTTTCATCTGCTTTTTCTGCAGGGGAACGTCATTGGTATTCAGCTCAGACACTTTAATTAGAATTAAAGAACCGCTGAAGCGGGACAATAGATAGAACAACAACAAACACACAGAGAGCACTGAGCTGCATTAATTAAACCAGCCATTAAAATATTGATATGGTGAATCAATGTTATTACTATTTCATTAAATAAAAGGGCTGAGAAGGGGTTGATTGTACTCCTATTGAAAGTTGCCATTATCTGCCTCACATGAGCTCAACAGGCCTTCAACCAAATAAAACACATAAATCAATTATATTTCAACGTTTATGTGAATTTGTTTTTTTTAATTCTTTGAAGAGGTCCTGGTGCTTCCGGGTCCATTTGCTCGGTGAAAATGTTTTCCTCGGAGCTTTTCTCATAATGAAACCTGCCTCAGTGGCTGACAGACTCACCAGAGACCACCAGCGGCACGGTGTCTTTCTCATAGTCGTTATCCATGACAACCTGACAGTGGTAAGTGCCTGAGTCGTTGGAGCGGAGACTGGAGATCTCCATGGTAGCATTCAGGGGATTGGCAGCGTATCCTGGCAGCATGACACGGCCACTGAAAGCCTTATTCACCTTGATTACGTCACCTTTGGCAGAGAAAAAAATAGCTTCTTCATTAAAAGTGTCTATCGGCGGCACAAAGACTGGAGAAAGATGGCCAGAAACGCATTTTCTCAACTGATTTCTTATCAGTGGTGAACAGACTTGAGTTAAGTTGGATTGGAACTGCTTTAATTCCCATGAAGAGTTTGAAAAGTTTAAGCTTTTTCTTCATTTTATTAACAACCTGCACGGCGATTTAATGCATATATAACCCAGTGAAATGAATGGTTTGGTTAAGTGGCACTCTAATGTCACCAGTCAAGCCAGCGACCGTGTTCTGGGCTCACCTTTAGCGGAAAGTACCACTTGCTCCGGCGGAGTGCCCTTTCCCCCCACTGGTGTCCCAGTGTGAGTCCAGAGGAGGAAGGGAGGCTGGCCGGAGGAGTTGGTCTGGAGGGTGAAGACACATGGGAGGGTGGCTCTGCCCGCCAGCATCTGCTGCACCGGTGGATGAGTGACCCTGCGCATGTTCACGATGGAGGCGGCTGCAGCCGGAAGAGGACGAACAAGAGAGCACGGGCGCATTTAGAACAGTCGAAGCTCGCTTTTCCCGCGTGAGCGCGGAGCAGATGTTCCCCAGATAAACATCTTTTGTTTCTGCAAAGTTATGCGTTCAATTAGATGTTCAGAAAATCCACCAAAGCAAGAATTTAATAGATCGTTTGTTCTCCAGCTTTGAGTTAAAAATAAATCGGATATTCAGAATTATGCATGAAACGGGATTTACTTGGAATTACAAATGCCAGACAATGTGGTTGCTTCAACTTGTACTGGCTTAATTACCCATAATGCAAGAGGAAGAGGAACTGAGGAAGAAATAAACGAAGGCATGTCTGTAATGTTGGATTCAGCTGAGTGTTGGTACAGTATGATACAGTTGATTATTTACAGGAAAGCCGAGGAGCATGAGGGGAATACAACACCTGATAACTGGTCGGTCAGATAAACTGTGGGTGGAAACTCCAGCAAGTTTAGGAGCCAAATGTATTTAACGAGTTTATCCTCACCGGGATTTTGGTGGTTTGTCTGAAGAAAAGATAAATCACTCCTGGAGAGAGACAGATTCGGTAACTACAGGCTGACGTGTGCGAGCAGGAGGAGAAAACAGTAGCTCGGCACCGTAAACGCAAAGACAACACAGGGAAAAGGTCTTCAGGGTGTAATCATCATCCTTTCCAGTCCACATCTGACATCCAGCTGTCAGTTAAATGTAAAGCGCACATCAATTTAAAAAAGAACCTCAGGAGTTTACTGTGGTTGGCTGCAATGTAACCATGACAACAAGCTCACCTGTTCAGTCGTATTTATTGGTTGTTATTCATTATTAATCTGAAGGTCAGTAATAAACAAACTAGTCTGTGTTCATTATTCAGGCTGCATGGTCACAACATGGACGGCAAAGCACGAAACGCTCTATTAACAGACATAATACCGCCTCTTTAATAAGTGTTATTTAAGATGCTGCACGTCCCGGAATTAAATCACTGAAGGATATTTCCATCTGCATTTAGATTGGACGCCTTTCACAGGATAAAACCTCCCGGGAGCATTTCTACCCCCACCAGATCGGGACGCAATCACGGAAACAAAAGTACCCAGAATAGCAGGGAAAGTGGGAGTGAGGGAGGGAGAAGCCGGAAAAACGGAGATGGGGGAGGAGAAACGGAGACGGAGGGGGACAGGCGGGTCGTGTAGCGTGGCGGTGACAGATGAGACAAAAGGGGAAACGGCGGACAAAATAGGTGGAGAGCTGCTGGTGACGTGAAAGGCCGGCGTGTGTCAATAGCAGGTGTAGCCTCCTTCCTCTCAACAATCCTCTAGAGCCAAAGGAACGATGTGGATTACAGGTAGAATAAGGCTTAATCTGCAAGATTTATGAGCTATCGGTTGAGATTCCGCGATCCATCAGCCAGAATTACTTTAATATATCCCAAAAGGAGCGATAAATTATATTCTAAGGAATAAAACTAACAGGGTCAAGCAGGGATGGATATTAGTTTAACATCCTTCAGGTGCACAAATTGTGAAAGACTATTACCCAGCTGCTGCGGGGCAGCTTTTGATATTGGTGGGGAATGAGATAATGGACAATATAAATGTTTCAAGAAATTTTACAAGAACAAAGTTCACAAGAGTGCAAACTGTTCTCCTACTCCAGAGTAGGGGCAGCTGGAGATTGGGTTCAGTAACCTACAACTTCACTTTATTTATCCACATCCTTGCACCAAATGAGAAGGCGTGTGTGTGTGTGTGTGTGTGTGTGTGTGTGTGTGTGTGTGTCCATAGGTGGGGCCCTCACGTGACACGTGTGTCCAAGGCGATTCTCCCTTTTGATCTTGAAATGTGAATTTTATGCACAGTTGTAAATGAACAGATGGGCGGTTGCCTATGCATTAATGGGTTTGGAGGTGTTCCAGCTCAGTCTCGCCGGGCATGTCTGCAAACATCCCCGACATATTGGCTCTCTCTAAAAATAGTTTACGCTGTTTTGTTTATAAAGCTGGGTAGGAAAACTACAAGGGAATTGACACCCCCCCCCCCCAAAAAAATTACTGGACACGTGCAGAACTTAAAGGGCGTTAATCTTTGATTTAGAGAACTTACCAGATCCCAAATAAATCTGCAGCATCATTAGAAAGAGGATCTGCGGTGCAGCTGCCCCGAGGACCATCCTGGACCTGCGGTGAGAGGAAAACCTGTCAAGTTTCGTACAAATGAACACTTTTAGGGCGAAGTATTCTGTAGACAGAAGCAGAACAGTTAGTACTCGCACGTTAACACAGAGAGGCTGGTTGCCGTGAAAGCAGCTTTCACAAGCTGACATAATCACCATCTGTGAGGCTTCCGCTGGTGTTAAAGCAGCAGTGTGAAATATGGCCCAGATGAAACCAAGCGCTTGTCATTAGGAAGCCTCTTTTTTTTTTCTTTTTTTTTTTTTAAATCGTCAAATTACTCTTATATCGCAGCCAGTCTGCGCTGGCTGCAGTTCCAACGATTTGGTCTAAATCGATTAACGTTCCAGGATACGGCTGCGCCAGACTGATCCGTCACGCTTTAAAGCTGGTTCGATATTACAAATAATGAAAATACTCGACTGGAATACCCTCCACGGAATCAACTAGTTTCAAGGAAAAGGTTGAAAACTTGAGTGCGGCCCAGCGACGCAAGCATTTAGCTCAGGGTCTGGAGTTGTTTCGGCTCAGAGGACGGCCATTTTTCTGACAGGCCCTGAAATGGACTTCAGCTGTATAAAGGGAATCATTTAGCCGGGATAGCAAAGGGCTGATTTGCATACACCAGGGTAACGGCGACCCGTTCCATCAGCACTCCTGGTTCTAGGAAGAAGATTACGCAACACCAGTTCAACCCTCTATCAATTAGCGGTCCCTGTCTTCGAGTGTATGCAACTGGAGCTGGTGAGGCGAATAAAAACCCCTCAACTGGACCTGCCAAGCTATACTGTGGTTAGAAAACAATCTGATGGTTTCTGTGGAGTTCTCTCTGGTCAAGCCCCCACCGTTGCCGCGCGCTTTGAGAGGCCGCATCTCCAAACGCGGGTGAGCACCTTGTGATGGGCTGTGACAGATTGGGGTCGAGCTGTTGGACTCTTTGCATTTCGCGAGCGGAGGTTCGAGCTTGCCGGGGCGGGAGACAAAAGATTTCTTAAGGCTTGGAGAGGGTCGCGACACCGAGGGGTTTGCCCAGTCTTGCGAGCGGGGAGCATCGGGGAGCGTTGTGTTGGGAAGCCTGGGACTGGCGGGAGTCCAAAGGCCCGCTCGGCACGGCGGCGGAATACAGAGCGCGGCCCAAAGGGCATCGCCGCGGATGCTACGCAACGTGCGGCTGTGGTCACCCTTGGAGTGGTTTACCAGCCGGCTTTGTGCGACGTGCCCCGACGCCGGCTGCATATGAACCAGCAGAACCTTTTGTCGGGGGCGAGACGTCACGTGTCACGAACGCCTCCCTCCAAATCGGCCGTCCAGTCTCCCGGTCGTGGATACGGACGCCTTCCCGGGGGCCGCCGTTGATGCCAGCGACAGCGATCCGGGCAGAGCGCGAGGCACAGAGCTGTCAGTCTGTGGAAGCGGGGGACCGACGGCCCCGTGACCCCCCGCCCCCCGCCATCAAACCAAATCTCTGCTGCCGCTTTGAAGTAAAACCTAAACAATGTTTGGGGCCGCAGCTCCCGTCTCCATCCCCGACGGCGCTTCGACGGGCTGTTTCCCATGATGCATCACCGCAGACGTGACCCAGGCCTAACCACGGCCCTCCGTCCTCACTCCCGCGAACGATTTATGTCACACGCGTGCACTTGAGTGAGGCCGTGTTGTGGCGCGCGTGCACATCCTTTAGCTCAGTGACTCTCACCTTCTGCGTTCATGAGCAGTAAACGCACCATAAAACACACACGCCGCGTAGACAAACTCCAAAATCGGTGTAATGGCTTCACCTCAATTAAAAAAAAAAAAAAAAAGACCTTTTCTGTACACAAACACTCTGATATTGTTCCTTTTTCTTCAAGGATAATCCATCACTTAACCGGAGACCAACATTCATGGGCGGTGTTTATTGTCAATTTTAGCCAAATCTCTCGCATCTGAGACGTTTCCTCCGACTGGTAAACAGAGCGATCTCGACTCCAGCTGACTGACAGCCCAAGAGTCGGGCTACGAGCTAAAGAATATGAAGGAAGAGGATAAACAAGATGCTTCTGAGAGGAAAGCTTCCTGAATTGATTCAGGGCCGATAACAATCTCCGGGCTCTCGAGCAGACGTTTGTTACTCGCATTTTATTCGGCAGTGAAGAGTTGTAGGCTCGTGTTCTGTCGCAGAGGTGAAAAGACACGTTAAAACCGGCCGGCGCGGAAATATTGCTCGGCAAATTAGAAAGCTGGGGAAAGCTGAGCCCAATCAGGTGTTGCTCTGCCTTCATGCATTATGCACACCAACACGCTCTTTGTGTGTTCAGCGCGGTAAATAATCACGGCCTGGCTCCGGCCTCAGATGGGGAGAGGATTGTGGGGGGGTGGGGGGGGTGCTGACAGTCTGTCTGGTTTAAGACGCACCCCTTCCCCTCACACTGACACCATTGATCTCGGTGGGCACGGCTGACAGAGGCTGTTTGAACGGGCTCGGAAGCACATTTGGGAAGTGCCAGTTCCGATCTGGCAGCGGGGGAAACGCGTTGCGGCTAAACCATTCCTCGTTTGTTATTAATTATTCCTCGTTGAACCCCAGGCTCGAGAGGAGCCACCCGCTACCGTGACGACGCAAAGTGTGTGTGGGCGATGAGACTGACAGGACTTCCAGCATTCCATTACTTCCTGTTTGAGGCTGCAGACCTGCAGCGAGCGGTGTCAGAGCTGTTCATTTCCTCCCGCGCGGGGGTTTTCTGCCGCGTTCGGGTCCGTCTGAGAGCCGAGCGGGGAGGGGAGGGGAGGGGTGGAGGGGGGCAAAAAAAAAAAAATCAATTAACATTTGAGGGAGCTTCTCTTTTTACAAGCCGGCCGCGCGAATGTGAGGGAGCAGAGTTCCAGAGCTCTTAGAGGAAATAGAAACCAGCGAGGGCAGTGGCCTCGCCAAACCAATCATCTCCCATTTCTGTACTCCATCACAGAGGATCCGATTTCACAGACATACGCTGATTCGTCACCTCGGAACCCTTTACCGCATGAGGAAATCTCTTTTTCCATTTCATTTATAAAAAACCCAGGGGGTATTTACTTTGAACAGAAAGCTATAGAGAAAATACCACACCAAATACCACTGTATGAGTCAAAATCAGAGTCCGACTGGATCCACATCTGCTGTTGTTTGTCTGTTCGGCAATGGAAAAGGGAAAAAACCTACAGGTTTCAAGGTCAAACTAAATGTCTGCATCAGACAGCAGCTCAGGTTACTGCTGAGGCGCTAAAGCTTTTGGAGGCCCGAAGGAATTTTGTTCAGATTTGATCCTAACCTCAACCCTTCATCTGGTGGACACACACATTAATAGGCATTAATGCTTGTAGCGACAGCAAAGTCGGTATTGTCATTAAGGTCAGAGGTCAAATATACGCTGCTATAGGGACAGACTCAGTCGCTCCAATTCCAGCTGGGACGAAAATGACATCAGATGTCAAAGGTGACGACGGGGACGTAATCTATGGGCAACAAAGTCAATAAAGGATCAGGTGCGCGCGCTGAAGCCATCGTCCTGATTACATTGGTCTCTCACACACGCAGAGGCCACCACAGCACAACTACATTACCGTCAGTGTGGGTGAATAACCGGCACAAACACACACTGTTGGGACTTCATCCAAGCATTCCTAATCTTCAACGATGCACCATCTGCGGAATATCAACGAGGGGAGAGGAAGGGGAAAAGAATGGAGCTCAGTCCTTCAGATGACTCTGACCTGCGCCATCATCTGCCTGATTTTACAGATTTTACATCTGTTATACCGCTGACATTAAACCAGAACTTGCCCGCGTCTGATCTGTGGAACAGCCTCGGAAAAGCTTTTCTGAAGCCAGCTGGAAGGCCAAGCACTCATCTCCCACCACTCGCCACCTTAAAGGAGAGCCCCAGTCCAAAGACAAAGAGGGGGACCTCTCCCTTTGTGCGAGCGGGCGGTTCAGCTGTGGCCTCGGCGACGCTCCTGACGATTGGCCTGTTCTAGTCCCTCCCTAGCCAAAGACCCACACTGATTGATGGGTCCATTCGGCCAATCTCTTCCCGGTTGGGGTAAAAGCGCAAGCATCTGGCGGGAATCTTTCAGAGCGAGACGGAATGCGGGGAAAGAGAGCCAGAGATGAAATCTGTGCCCTGCTCCTCAGCTCATTATCTGACGGTTACAGTCGCGGCCGGTCCTCGGGCTCCGAGCCTTCGGAGCTGTCCGGTGCTGAACGCGGGGCCACGTACTGCTGCCCGATGTTGTTGTTTGACCGCCCTCCTTCTGGCTGCAAATGGACCGCAAATTTCAAAGAGATCGTAAATAGCGCGTTTATGTCCCCGGTGTTGTTCACAGTTGAGTGCACTGTTTATGGATTACCGTTACGGCAGCAGGATGAAGATGAGTCCTGCGGACTGTTTGTGTCTCAGCTCAGAGGCGGAGTGTTTTGAGTACTGGACTGCATGTGTAGATTGCTGCGTATTAACACTTTATCAGCCAACGCGCGACAAAAAAACACCCGTTTCTGTGAGTGTGGCCTAAATGTGATGGCCCTGGAAGTCTCCCTGTCCACTTATTCTATTTTATTTGCAAACAGGGACATCAGATATTAACCTGCTACCTAAGTATGCAAGCGCGTGCATTTACCATACACTATCGATGGAATGGGCTCTGGTGCCTTTCCTCAGTAAAGGCCCTGTCCACATTTTTCTGCCCCTCCTCTTTTATCTATCTTTTCCTCCATCAACATGGGAGCAGCAACATTGCAGCCATGGCAACGTGGTAACGCTTTGATAATGACCTGCCTCGCAGCCCAACGCTGACACTCGCATGCACCCCCCTGCAATAATTGCCATCAGTAAGAAGATCAAAGCAGCGAACTTCCCTTCCCCTCCATCCCGTCCACCCTCCCCGGGGGCAAACCGAGTCTCGTGTCCGTGGAGTGTCTGTGGATGTCGTCGCTGGGTGCAGCAAACACCTTAAAATGACGCTTCGCCAGCATCTGGATGGAATGAACAATGCCTGCTTGAAACCTCCAGCGCCATCTCTTCACCTCCTCTAGATTCGCACCCTGGCCACTCTGTCTTCCTGCACACATGCGCTTCTTCGCCACCACCTCCCCCCTCCAGAGCTCATCGGCAGCATGACGATGTCTTGTTAACCTCTCCAAGCTTTGTGTTACTGACACACAGCTGGTGGTGGATTGCTCTAACAAGGCCAGAGGAGAAAAGATTTGCACTCCCCCGGACTTGAGTGGTAAACAGGAGCTGAATGGGCTTTCTTGGGCTGCAGGGGCCCTCATATTCTCAGACAATACCTCTCATTTGTCAAGGTGACCGGGAGTGTCCTCCTCCTTCAGGGCGATTTGTGCGCACCAGTGTTTGTTTACAGAGGAGCCAAGTCCACCAGATGAGGGTTTCAAGGAGCCATTCACCTGTTTGGCCATCGCTCACCTCGTCGATTCTGTTGTGTTATTTTGGCTCTTCTGGACCAAAGCGGGACTATTTTCCAACACACAGTGGAGGCCAAAACATGTGAAGTAGGAATAGTAATAATCCAAATGGTTCCCTGACGGCAGATGGGCTGATAGATGTTGTGATTTTCCCAGTTATTCAGCACTCGGATTTCCATTAAACGTACAGTTCTATCCCCCCAGCAGAGGGAATCTTCCCCTTTGACTCATTTTCAAAGTGTCAGGAGTGAAGGATGAGCAGTGATGTGTGCTTGTGTGTTTGTGTGTGCGTCTCTGTGTGTGTCTGAGTGTGTGTGCAAGACAACCAAAGTTCTTCTGAAGACAAGATCTCCTGAGAGGGAACCATGTCGGGAACACGCAAACAGGGTTACTTGGCGAGTTGATGATTTATGTATGCCCCTACACGGTCCGTAAATATAGACCAATATGAAGAGCTCTGACCTGTTAATAATTAAAGATATCCCAAACGGGTGCGAATTGTGTGCACCTCCGGAGCGACGAGCGTGCGAGAGGAAAGGCTCTGATTGCAGCGCTGGAAACACTTTTGCTGTACATGCATGGGAGGAGGAATTTTGTCAACTGTCAATCTGAAAATACTCCCAAAATGTCCCAGAAACCTTTGTTCGGACCCTTTTTCTTGTATTTCAGCCTCGTTGTTCCAAACAAATCTGCAAGCATTCGCACAAATAAAATGGGACCAAAAAAAAAAAAAAAAAGCCACACTGACTGGCCCAAAGCCCTGATTTCTTGAATCTTGCATGCGGAGGGATTCTTTTATTCCTACCTTACACGGACAGAAGCGACGCGTCTGAGTGGTGCGGCAGCCTGGTCGGGACTGGGAGCGAAAGCTTTGCGCTTCAGTGCAGGTGCTCTCTCTCTCTCTCTCTCTCTCTTTCTCTCTCTCTCTCTCTCTCTCTCTTTCTCTCTCTCTCTCTCTCTCTCTAAATGGGATGCACGGACGACAAAACGACGAACCGGGGTTGGGGGGGGCGCGCTGAAGAACCGGGGGTGCGTGTGCGCAGAGCCGTTCCGTTCCTTGGACTTTTTCCGCCACCTCTCCAAAAATGATTTTTATCCCCCTCTCTCTCTGTCTCTCTCCCGAGCTGAGCCGCAGCCGCCGTGCTGATTCTGACACACACACCCACTGATACCTTTCAGATCGGAATAGCTGCGCGCACGCACGCACGCACGGGAAGGTGCCCCCACCGTCCCCACCTTTTCACCAGCAGCGAGAGAGATAGAGAGGGGGAGAGGGGGCCGATGCAGTGGGAACAAAGAGGCAAGCGGTGGCAAACAGACGACACGGCAGAGAGGGTGTTGGGGTGGATGGGGGGAGGAGGAGGAGGAGGAAGAGGAGGGAGGTGGCTGGGGGGGGGGCTTTGTGTGACCATAATCCTATTCCTACCTAAATCTCAAAGGTTGATGTCTCCACGGCTGCGAATTCAATTACAATTTACCACCAACCTTCAGCTCCAGCCCCCCCACCCCCCCACCCCCCGTCCTCATGTCACATCCTCTATCACGCACACACACACACACACAAGCTCACGAGCACACACCCACACAACTTTTTAAACACATGAACCCCGCGGGACTTGAAGAGAGAGATATACAGCAGACGTAGGGGCTGATGAGGGCCAAGGCTGCCGCCTCGGGAGGCTCTGCAGCAGCGGGGGTCAGCAACAGATGCTACCGGGAGACAAAGTGGGTGCTGCCGCTGAGGGGAAACTTTGGCCACGGGGTCGTTTCCAGCTCAGAGAGAGAGAGAGAGAGAGAGAGTGTGTGTGTGTGTGTGTGTGTGTGTGTGACTGTGCAGGAACGGAGGGCTCGGATATTCATCACACTCTGTCGGCGGCCTGCTCCTCCGCGCTCAAGATGGTTTTGAATTATGCATCTTCCCTGGAGAATAATGGAGGCAGGAGTTGGTTTTTGGAATCTTAATAGAGCTAGTAATCACGGTAATGACAGAGAGGCTAAATGAACATCCTTATTTAAAGAAAATAGTTCACTTCGCTGTGTCCAGAGAGAGAAATGGTATTCGTTGGAGAGTGAGCGAACATCCGTCTTTCCAATTCATCATATTAGTCGTTAAAACGTCACATTACTTAGCTCAAATCTGCGTATCTGCAAGTTTAAAAAAAAAAAAGGCCGGAGTGAATATATGCAAATGTAGCCTTGTTGTGCTGCAAGGAAATCATCATTGCGGTGGTTTTCCCTCCCATCCTGCCGTGGATGGGAGTCTTATAGCCACGTTGGATGGATTCGGGAGCATCTTTGGGTGATTCAATGTCTGTGTTTTCCCATTTTTGTCTCACACACACACAAAAAAAAAAAAAGCTCTCCAGGATGCGTTATTGTGTTAACGGCGCCGTCTAAATGAGAGCCAAGAACGTCTGTTTACAGCAGGAACTTGGAAGCCAACGCAAACGCAACAGTGCGCGCGAAATAAAGATGATTAAATATGACTAACAAATCTTCTCCGAGCGCCAGGAACTCCGGAGCCAGTGTGCGAGGATCCGTGCTGCACAAATCCCGACACTTTAGAGCGTTTAGCAGTTCGCCGGCACAAATTGAGACGGCTGCATGGGCGTCCACATCCATGTCAGGAGACCACCAACTGGAAGCGGGCCCGCGTCAATACCTGTAATGGACTGGATCGATGTCTACCTTCGGAAACCTGCGGGAGAACGCAGGCAACGATTCTCCGGCTGCAAACAGAAACTTCGGATTCACGGGAACAAGAAAGGTCCCCGCGGAGTTTCAATCGGCGGCTACTGAGGCGCAATTTCGCCAAACGGGAAGTGCGAACACTTGAAATCCTTCATTTCCTAACCTTCAGGTGATGCAAGTGGAGTCTGGCATGACCGAAGAATGAGGACTATTGAGGCCGATTACGGTCTATCCAAAATAAAGAAAATGGCCGAGCAGTTTGTTTTAAGCAACCGTTTGGTGCTTTGTTTCGTTGTTAAACATACAAGGAGGCTCCGCTCGTGACGGCGGTCCTGCTCCAACGTTAGCAACTCGTTAGCAACAGCAGTGGAGCATTTCGGAGCTAATGAGCCAGATATTCCTCTCAGCTGTCGGGGGCGAAAACAAAATTAAAATGGAGGCAAACAGCTGCCGTGCGGCCAAAAAACGCAGCAGAAATATCCGATAAGTGTGCGCCCGGCGTGGCAAAGTAAACGCCTGCGTGAGGACGACGTGAGGAGCCACCTATGGAGACTTTTGCCAGCTTCTCCCGGGCAAAGATGCGTTCGGGTCTCCCGCGTTCGCCGCTGAGACTCTGTCCTTGTGGGCTCTGCTTTTATGGCGACACCATCAAAGAGCCCAGAAAGAGCCGAGGCCCGGGCCCCCGTAAAACGAGAGGAGACCGGATCTCTTCAGAGAGAGAGAGAGAGGGGGGGGGGTTAAACTGCACGGCGTTTTGTAAACCTCTGCTAATAAAGCAGTTTGACGAGTCCCCGCGCTGCGCCGGAGGGGCCCCGTCTGGGCGACGGCACAGCAGTCGGGGAGGAAGTCGGGGAGACGCGGAGGCCCGCTGATCGCAACCACATGGGACAGCGGACGCAGCGTGTCAGCGCCGACACTTCGGCTGCGGAGGGTTTTACGAGATTGCCAGCAGTCCGACAGCTGCCCCGACAGCGTGAGGATGCGTTAGAGGCCTTGGCCCCTTCTCCCACCAACGTCACCAGAAGTCTTTATTAGCAGGTGGGGGGGGTTCTGGGAATCTGTATGGTTTGTCTTTCCACTGCACCTCAAGTTTCCAGAAAACTTTTTCAAATTTTCATTTGCAAATTTTCATCTTTACATCTTTACGCACACACACACCTGTCCACACACACACACACACACACACACACACTCACAGCGTGCGGTGTTTGGAATCAGCCGATTGGGGGTGTTATGGGACTGGCGCTGGAAGAACGCGCACACAGACCTGAGCAGGAAACCTTGCTGCTCCGAGGAGGCCGCGATAACTTTTCGGCCACCCCCAGCGTGGGCCCAGCAGTAACGAGCGTCACCACCGAAGCGCCGGAGGAAACATCGGACCATGTTTGAACAACTGAACCAACAACCGATGTTGGTGAAAATTCTGTTTGCGGTTCGGATTTGGAAACAAATTGCTGAGTCACATCGACTCCGAGCTTCTAATGCAACTTTCTGAAAGTTGTTTTTTTTTTTTTTTCCACATTAGATGTTATTACAGGAACATGAGTGCCTGAGCCCGAGGCCCGGTTGTAGTTTGATCATTTAAAGAGGAAAAGATGTTGGTGGGGAGTGAAAGAGAAATGAGGCTGAGGCCATCTGGGAGAGATGAAAAACTGTCAAGAAAGAAAAAGATCATAAAGAGAAGTGGAGGGAATATTAGGAAACGAGGGAACAGAGTCTGTAGGAGGCGAGAACAAAGGGAGCTAAAAGGCTCTCGAATCCAAAATAGTTTTTCAGTGATAGAACAAATGTTTGAGCTGCGTACGTCTGGGACCAGGGAGAGCGTTTTTGGCAGAACCGTTTTTTTTTTTTTTTTTTTTCTTTGTCTTTGGTTTTTGAAGCGTATTGTTCGGTTTCAGGGTGCCCATCTCGCAGTTTGGCTGATGCAGGAGGGCTTTTATTTCACACTGTTTGACAGCTTTAACACACAAGCACGCGCACACAAACACGGACGCACACTCTTTTTCTCTCTCTCTCTCTCTCTCACACACACACACATATTCTTTTAATGCCAAATTATGCACTGATCTACCTTGGCACTTAAAATTCAGGTCATGTGTGGAGGAGCAGCTGTGTGTTTGTGTGTGTGTTTTCTGTGTGTGTGTGTGTGTGTGTATGTGTGTGTGTGTCTCTAATGAGCTCCCCTGTGCTGCATCTGTGGTCTGTGTCACACACAGCCATAGTTCTCCTCCTTCTGCTCTTTCATCAGGTGGCAGTTGTTCCAGAAGCCGTGGACACACACACACACACACACACACACACACACACACACACACACACACACACACACACACACACACAGAGGGGGGAATACTTCTCATGAAACTTTTCTGTATTCATTGACACAAATGAATGCACCTTAAATATTTTTCACTTTTCCAAATACTACCTCACATTTAAAGAACTTTAAAATTACTTTCATGTCACTTTAACATGTTTTTCTCCTAAACTTTGTTGATCTTTTTTTTTTTTGATTGACAGGAGGTGTTTACGTGTTGCCAGGAGTTCAGGGGACAAATGCGCGTCTTTATCCGGGACTGTGGTTCGTTTGCGGCAGCTGTGCTTCATGTTACGTGATTTATTCGTAACCTTCTCTTTGGTGTCCATGCTCCCACCTAACAGCAGATTCACTCACATTGCCACTGTTGCCTTGGTAATAAATTGTGTTTCGTTTTTATTGCATCAATCTGTCTCTGAGAGGGAGTCTGACTCACTCTGCAACCTACTTTACTATAGTTTTACCTGCATTTCATCATCCGGATCGTCTGTGAGAGGATTTATTTCCTGCTTTATTCTGCTCTGGGAAAAAAAATATGTTTAAATTACCGTCACATATGTGCCTTTTCAATACATTTCATAACCTATTATTTACTGTAAAGGACGAAGAAATGGTGCCGTCTTTGTACATTTCCAGGTCTTGTGGCCTTGAAAACATTTATATTTGTACATATTTATAAAATTAATTGTAAAAGCGTGAATTATTTCCCTCTATTCTTCGCCGCTCCTTTGTGATCGCCCACCTTTAATGCCTCTAATGAAAATGCCTGTCTGTTTGTTTATCCCTGTGGTACCACTGTTGGCACAGCAGCGCTGCGTGGAGCCAGCATGTTTTTATGTCAACTCCTAAAAAACAGCTTATCTGACAATTACTGAAAAATTAGCCACACATGAGGACGCGCCGGAGCAGAGTAGCTTTGTTAACGGCGTAATTGGGAATAATGAGGAATTTGGGTAAATTTCGCCCTCAGAAAATGAGAAACTCTTTGATCAACTTTGTGCTTCTCTTCTCTCTTCTCTTGAGAGGGAGACAAAGGAAAAAAGTGTTTGGCATTCACCCATCCACTCATCCATCCATCCATCCACCTACTCATCCATCCATCCATCCACCTACTCATCCATCCATCCATCCACTCACCCATCTATCCACTCATCCATCCGTTATCCATTCTGTTAATCCTAATCAGGATCACAGCGCATTTCCAGCTTCAAAGGTCACCTGTTTTCTTGACCTTTGATGTGAGACCTAGATTAGGTTAGATTAGCCTTTTGCTTCGGTCCTCAGACACACACACACACACACACACACACACGCACACACACATTCCAGGGGGTCGGCTGTGCTGTCTTCCTCCTGCAGGTTGCAGAAGTCATGTTCGGCGGAGGGTCTCTTTTGTGTTGCTGAGCCTCGGAGGAGAATCTCACATCCTTTCAGCAAACCACGCTTCCTTTGGACTGCGGTCCCCTGCTGGGACGCTGAGCGTGTCTCTGGTTTTACCTCCTGCATAAGTGTAGCAGGTCCGGCTAACAGGATCATTAGAACCTGCATACGGAATGTTAGGTCAGGCTAATTGAAACCTCAGCAGCTGAACTTTGACTCCAAGTCAACACCTTTGTCCTGATGTTTCCTCGCTCCCTGACACTAATGGTCCCATCACGGGGGCCCTCCCGGCCCCCTCAGCTCCCCCTCGTCTGCCACTTCTGTGCTCGTAAATGGAGGCAGGAACCTCGAGGACACAGAGTTGCTGCCGTTTGCCCTTGGTGGTCCCATAAATGACGTGAGAGACGGTGTGACCCCGCTGACAGACGGAAAGTGATGAGCCGGGCTTCTCGGTCTTTAACTGCCTCGACTGTGAAATAAAACCAGGTGATCCAGCTGTTAGAGGCTGAAATCAGCGAGTGTCGACACCAGTCATCTCTCATACCAGACTAAAATAAATGAAACTTTTCACGAGGGAACGGGAAAGTATAGACCAAAGCCACACTGACGATGATGATGTTTTACTGTCATCTAGTGGATACAGACGGTGTCACACGATGCAGACTGGCTGGCATAAACGTCTTTAAATGGGGAGGTGGGTATAGGATAGAAATAACTTGTTTGCTTATAATTCTTTACTCTTTATTTTTATATATACATATACGGGTTTATTTACACAATAAACTGGTGTTATGTTCGTATTTATTTAAATAATCCACCACTGCTGATTTCGTTGATTAAACTAACTAACAGTGCACACAAGTTTTTTTCTCGTGAATGGTTGCACGGACAAATCCATTTTTACGTATAAATAACTGAATTAAAGTGTAGCAGTAATGTTCGCATGTTGTATGTGCTGTTCGTATTTTGACCACCAGGGGTCACATGATGGCTTTGAGTGTTTAGGGTGGGGGTGAGGTGGGGGTGAGGGTGATGGGGGGGTGTCACGTCAATCTTCCTTTAGTCCTCCCCCTCGTCTGATCAAGTGGGGTGTGGGAAAACACAGTTAACAATTCAGAACACAGACACTGGCTAATAACCACACACACACACACACACACACACACACTAAGAGTTTGTGAGTGTGTGCGTGTATGTGTGTGCGTATGCGTGTGTGAGAGAGAGGGAGGGAGGGAGGCAGGGAGAGAGAGTTGTCTGATATTAACCAGAATTTACTCTATATTTGTTTGGCTTTCTTCTTGTTAAATTCCTTTATTTTTCTGTTATTTTAGAAATGCAAATATTCTATTTTAACCACATTTCCCACAAAGACCTGTCCACAAGCAACGACACAATATTCTTCCTCCAGTATAAAAATAGCCGTGTTTGTGGGTCCCTCCGGATCTGCAGGACCTGGAATCCTCTGTTTCTCTCCGGGCTGGCTGCTCACTGTTTCCCACCCAAATCAAAAGAGGAGAGTCACGGGGGGTCATGTCTGGCCACCCCTCAGGAGAATAACGGGGTCTCTGTCTGCCCCCTATCCACCAACGGTTCTCCGCCATCCCTATGGCAACAGCCGTGGTCCCTGGAAGGCCCCCAGACTGGGACGTCCAAGCAGATGCCCATAATTAACGGGACTATATGGAGGTGTCAGTCCTGCCAGTCTGCCTTCCACAGAGCCAGACCCTCTCCCAGACCTGTCAGGGGCCCATAGGCCCGGGTGAAAAATGACCACCCTGCGGTGTGTGTCCACCAGTGTGTGTGTGTGTGTGGGGGGGCTTGGGAGGGTTTGGGGGTGGGTAATGTCTGCCCACCGTGGTCTGCCCGGGTCCGTTTAAGTCACACAGACACAGACACAAAGTCCAGCCGGGGTTTGTCTCTTCCTTAAGATTCTTTCATTCCTCGGGACTGAAGCTGCTTGCGGGGGTCGTTTGACGTCACGTCGGCGTGCTGCGTGAAGTTGGCGACATGTCTGACTGGCTGTCTGGCTTACACGCTTGACTGGGGATGAGATTGCATCCCATCGTCCTCTCGTACGCCCTCATCCAAGGGAGAAATATGAAAGGGGACCCCCGAAACCTCTGTAGAACAGACAGACCTCCCTAATCCGGAGGAGCCTCCTGAAAAGACACAACATACCTAATTATTAAAAATAAAGACAAAGAAGTGTAGAGTATTGTGTTTGTTGAAGGTTTATCTTTATTAAAAGAGTAATATAACACTCTTTTACCATAATGTGCAATATAAAATCAGTTAATTGTGGAACATGGCAACCTTTATTGTGCCTTCAATTTTTAAAAAAATTAAAATCTGGTTTATTTCAGCATATTCTGTTAAAAAAAACAACATTGTCACCCTTGAAAAATGTCTCTGTCAGCAGTTTCATGAAGGACAGCGTGTCTTCAGAGGAAACAGGGTTGGTTTTCCTCCCTCTCCCACAGGTTTGGATCAGATTGATGAGTCAGCCGATCGTCCCAGGGGGTCGTGGGGGTCAACTGGTCAGCGGCCCTGGGATAACAGGCGCATCCTCCCGCCATCCAGAGGTCAGCGGATGCACTGTCCACAAGTTCATCAAGAGCCCCGTGGTCAGCGGCACACTCCGCAGCCCGCTGGGGTCAGGGGCCGAGCCCACCTCTGACCTGGCCGGCCCTCTTCCTCATCATTACATAATCAGAAGCTTCCCCTCCGTGCTGCTGAATCGAATCCAAAGGATTCCCGGGAGTTTAAGTATTTTATTGGGATGTTCTGACTTTTAAAGGCAGCGTGTGAAAAGACATAAGAGCCTGTAAACGTGGGTGACCCCAGGGGACCCCGGGCCCACAAGGGTCTCTAATAAAGACGCAGATGTCGCAGCTTCTCTAAAAGTCTGACGGAAGATTCACAACACTTATCTAGGGAAAAAAAACATTTTATATGAAACAGGCATGAAAATATAAATACGGAAGCTCCACAGACGGAATTACACCCTCCAGTGATGGGTTTATTCCCCCGGGGGCCCTGGGATCAGTAAACCAGACACTGGTTTAGGGGTCCTGGAGATGCAGGAACATGGGGAGGTGGGACAGGTCCGTCTGGGGCCGAGCTGGCTAATTATAATCTGGCTAGACACACCAGAGCTCCGACACGTGAGAATCTTCCTCGTGTCGCTTGTAATTCAGAAACAAAGCAGGTGAGGATGATTTAAATGCTTTTAAAAGGATAATTCTTGTAGATGTTTATGCCCTGCTCGTGCTTTTAAAAGGGGTTCTCTGATTCTTTTTCGGTTCTTTTTAAGGATAACGTCTGAGAAATGTTACAAGCTGGTGTTTGGTTTCAAGTGTAAACCTCAAAATGAATAAAAAAAATATATACCGTTTATTAAAAGACCCCACATATGTAAAGGAGCAGACCGACTGATAGAAACAGATCATCTGAACACTGTTTCAGAGTTTAGACTAAATAAGTAATAATTAAAGAAATGTAAAATATTTTTTATAAAATGCTATTACACTTTATGCTCTTACTTAAAAATAATGATTTAATCTACTATTTTTAAAAGAAAAGAGGACTGAATTGATGTCACTTCTTCAATGTCCCAAGTTTGACTAAATGTGCCTGGATGGAAATGCTGCATATGTTTTCAAATAACATTAATTAAGGTCTGATTTTTCTTATTTATTCATTAAAATAATTAGTTTTTTTAAATGAATAACACTGTTATTCATTTGTTTACTATTTATCGTCACTTTGAGGAGGTTAAACTAGACGTTCTGTGCACGATAATCAACATTAAATCAACATATACAGAAGACATAAGTGAATATTAACCTGTTCACATTTTATTTAAGTGAATTTGAACAGTTTTTAAACAGTTTAATAAACCCAATTTCTTAAAAACACATGAAATGTGACCTCACGTCCCGACCGTGAACAGTGCCTTGCTCAAGGGGGAGCGTTGGAGAGAAAGCCCGCTGAGGGTCGACATGAAACATGTCTGCTGGCCGGGTTCGTCCCAGAAAGGTGAGATCAAAGCTCCCGTCGTTGATCTCTTTCATCTGACCACGGCCTCGCGCGTCAGCTCGCTACGGGGGCCACCAACTCTCTCATGGCGGGGGGGGCGCGAGCCTTTCAGGAATTAGCCACGCGGCACGCCTCGCATAGTAATGGCGGCTCGCGCTTTGAGCTTGAACTTGACCGCAGGAATGTGGCTCGTGGGAACGCGGGCTCGCGGGTGCCCCGTCTCTATTGACGGCGCGCGGGTCGGTGTCAGATCTGATTATCATAAAAGCCAGCCGGCTCGAGAGAGGAGGCACGAGGGCCGGCGCTCGCGCTGCCTCTTTGCCATCAGGAGGAGGAGGAATTAACAGGTCTGTGCACGAGCCCCGCGGCTACCACTTTATCTGACTGTTTCTGTCGTTTTAGCTTCTTATAGATCCTTTAAGATCCCAAAACTCTGAAATACACCTACTCTTTTGGGTTTCTTGTTTTTTTGAAACAGCTTCAAAGTTAATTCATGTACCTACTGTCTTAATACTGCGATATTTGACATGTGGGAATATTCCCAAAATGATCCTTTTCTCGATCGTGTTTATTGTCATTTTGAAATCATATTGGTGTAAAAGTTTAGGAAGTATGTTCAGACTTTGGTGTATTTTATTACTGTATTTATTTGGTTATGCGTGCGATCAAAGGGACAAGTCCACTGGAGCTTTTTGAAATAACCTAGAGGTCATTTAAATATTTCAGTATTTCAACTCTCAGCTAAGTTATTCGTATAAAGGCCAGACTTGGGTTTGATGCATCTTACAAGGTGGGATGTAAAGGCCTACATTAGACATAAGCTATTAACACGGTTCAGCTTAAACTTCATTTAAAAAAGAAAGAGAAAAACCTCAACAATTAAGAGCACTGGAAGGCTTTTCTAATAAGAGGCCAATTAAATGCTTTAACAAAAACAGTTAAAAAGTAAAATCCACCTCACAAAATCTCAAAAATTAGCAAAAAATCTAATTTAGTCTTTTTTAAGTTACAAGTCATGAATATAAAATGTGTAAAAATACACTTGCGTTTATTAATAACATTAAATCAATTAATAACGTATTATTATATAATCTGAAAAAATCGGTTTGCTACAGTTTGATAACAAGTTTCTAGAGAACTTCTTCTGAATGCTTAAAGTGTAAATATGCCAGTGCGTTGATAACAAAATGTTTACAATAAAATACACATATAAAAGAAATTCTTAATTTAAAAAAAGAGAATGAGAACAAGAACAAGAGAAGGAAAAGGGAGAAAGAAAAGATGAATATTCTGGAACTTTTCATGTAAAAAAAACTTTCTCTAAACTCAGAATGTAAAGTTCCTGAATAGAAAAGTTGTTAAAAGAATAATGCACTTTTAAAAATCACGAAATTAGCACAAAAAAATAACCACCAAAAAAAAATCACTGGTGGAAAGCAAGTTTCAAGGTGCATTGATTATTACTCATATTACATTTATATTCATATTGAGTTAAACTGCATTAATCATATATGTTCTAGTAATAATAATAATAATAATAATAATAATAATAATAATAATAATAATAATAATAATGGCGTTTTCCTCAAATTCCAGTGTTTTAGTGTGTGTGACTAAAACGAAAATATAAGATATTTGTTATTAATATAAATAATATGACATTGCGAAAATGTATCATTGTTAGTAGTAAATTGTTAAAATAATTAATTTTTATTCTCCACATTCCTTCACCTTCACATAAATTTGAGGTACTAGTAACTGGTCTCTTAACTTTATTCTCTTTTCAGATGTTTTATAAACTCTATAATAACAAACATTTTATTTGAAGATAGTAACCTTGTTTTATATTTATTACGTTATTTATTTTTGGAAATATTGAGTTTCATGTCTAATTCGATTATATGTATTGCAATAGTTTTAATCACTTACTTTGGTACAAGCTTGTTTGAAGTCATTTACTCACTAAGTTTAAGGTAATACACACACCACATCCTTAAATATAATAAATATAATCTAATCAGATCAAATATGTTGGTACTGTAAACGGTTGGGTGCTGTTCCCATTCTCACCATTGTGTGTCGCTGTTTCTTTGCTTGATTTTTACTGTAAAACCACCGGGACACTTTTATGTATCTTCGACGGAAGGTTATTACAAGCTATAATATTTTTTTTCAGCACGTCACGATGGTTAAAATATCTCTGAAATACAATAGATTTGTTTTTATTCCACTTTGAAAAAACTGAGCTGTAGATGGGTGATGAACAGACTGTGACACCATTGTAAATCCCACAAAGTCACAAATACTGGCAGATCTGGAAACAAACAGTAAATATTTTAAAACCTTATACCTATGCGTGAAACATCAGAAAGAATTGACGTATTTTAAATGCTCAAAGTCAGACTCAAACTTGTTCTGCAAAACCCAAAATGATTTTTCCGTAGGAATTATTCTGTCCGGTAAACACGGCCTTTATCAACGAGTACGTCTCCTTAATGCACCGTGCATCTGTAAACATTAAATTGTAGCAGGTTTTTGAATTAAAATCTGATTTCGCCTTAAATATTGGCCCGTTTGGCTTTTGACAAACATTCCAGGCCCTAAGCTGCTCCCACCTCCTCCTCCTCCTCATCTTCATCACAGCCATCACCATCATTCTCACTCCCCTCCCTCTCCTCTCCCCTTCGCCTTCGTCCTGCAGCTCCCACACTCGTCGCTTACTCGCTTCTCACGGTAAGATTTTTTTTCCTGTAAAGGTGTAAATGTTTATGGTTTCACGTTAATTTACGGCGTATTTGGAGCTGCACGCCAGCACGCACGTTTAGTCGAGCTGATTTTGGATGGAGTGCCTAATTAACTCTTTTGGGAAATTGGTGTAAATTACTGTTTATTAAATAGCATCGTTATGAGAATGGTGAACTAAAGAAAAATATACCAGTGCATTTTTATGAGTGAAACTCTGACATGAGGTGTTTTCACTTATTTAGATAGGGAACTTAATTCCCGTTATTAAAATTGATAGTTGCGTAAATATTCTTTTTTCCTGCTGTAGTTCGAAAACTTAGAGCGTTTAAACATTTAAGCAGATTTCTTCAATGCACAAAAGGTGGGAATTAATTTAAAATGTCAATAGCCTAATATCTTAGTAAATTTAAAATGAGACTATTGCAAAGTAGCACAAAATGTAGCTCGGTTTAGATGACTGAATATTAGACAATGTTTCCAGGAGACTTAATTAGCCTCCATTAAAGTTCTTGAAAACTTTGGAATATGAAATGAGGTTCGCCGCTTCTCTGTGCTCCTGTGAGAAGTGTTGGTGGAATAAAGAGGGAGGGGGTGCATGAGGAGGAGGAGGAGGAGGAGGCCCCAGGCAGCGCTGCAGTGCAGAGTTCAGCAGGGAGATATTGTTGTGAGCCTGGGAAAGTGTAGTGGGGCTGACGCCAGACTCTGTTTGCGGGGTGGGTGGGGGGACCCCGAGGATCCCAGACCTGATTGTCATGTAAATGTCTCCCCGGCACGTTGTTGAACTTGATGTTGACTTCTTTCTTTTCTTTCTCTTTTTTGGAGAAAGGAGGTGTGTGTGTGTGCGTGCGTGCGTGTGTGTGTGTGTGCGTGTGTGTGTGTGTGCTATGTACGCGCGCGTACATTTGGTCCAATAGTTTCCACGCGTGTGAGCACGCATTCCTCAACAAGTCCACCAAAGTGGTTTAGATTTGAATCAAACCTCAGACGCGAGTACTGCACAGCGCTGGTTTTGTTACTGGTAAATCCGGGATGGTGAATTAGGGGGACCTCGTTATGCATTTGCGTCCATAAAGGGGACAAATGTTGTGATCCGCGTGTTCCACAAAGAGCCAGGAGCACGTTTACGCGTCCGTTGGCGGCGGAGACCAGCATCCAGCACCCCTCAACCCGCTCCCCGTTCTTCTGGGTCACGGCTGCGGGATGACACCAGCAGAGAGGCCCCAGCTGATTCCATCTGTGTATAAATGATGCAGCAGGATTCGTGTGCGGCGGGGCCGCCGCGCCTGATTCTAACAGATTGCCCATGCGCAATAATCAGATATGTACCTGCTATCTGATGCAAGCGGCGAGCACGCTCAGCCACACACTTTTTAAAATATCTCCACCGAACTTCTGCCGTGATCAAAAGGCGCGATGCTATCTCGCCCTCCTCGGAGCGGATTATCCATCACGCCCGGGCCTGCAGCCCGGACCCGGCTCTCCTGACCGGCGGCGGGCCTGGAGCTCACCGGGGGGGCACCGACTCTGAATTGCGCCGATACCAACCTCGTGACGCTCAAATGTACCTGGGTACCCTGACGCAGCGCAAAACTACTGCATCGTTTTGGGGTTTTTTTTGTTTGGGGTTTTTTTTTTGACGCCCCAGTCTCAAATGTTGAAAGTTAAGCTGGCATGAGGAGGCTTCTGGTCACGGTTTTAATGGCCGACAGAGCAGATGAGAGACTTGTACCTCCTGCCTGTGAGGACCCGACTGCTTAGTTTAATTAATAGGCGACATTTCATGCAGATGAGGTAAAAATGTGCTTTAAAAAAATACGCGTTGAGCTTTGGGAAAAAAAGCGGCTTAAAAGGGTTAAAAACACTCATCTTGACACCGAGGCGCGCAATAAACCCCGCAGAGTGAATTTTCAAATCGACACCGATGATTTCAGATTCCCGCCTCCCTCTCCCCCCCTCACTCTCTCCCTCTGCCTCTCCCTCCCTCTCTCTGAGGCGGAGTTTATCCTCCTCTCCTCACCGTGTGGAACCTCTGCGCTTGTCAGTCGCAGCCAGCGTGCCTCAGATGACGCATGTGTCTGTAGAGAGCCAGGCGACGTTCTTGATACTTTGAACGCTCTCCTCCTCCTCCTCCTCCTCCTCCTCTTGCTCCTCTTCCACTTTGCTTCCTTTTTCCGTCGGACGCGTCAGCGCAGCGGCATTGTTGGTGGATATTGACTGTAGAGTGGAGTGCGCTTGTGCAAGTAAGTGGACTCTTGCCTTTTCTATGAGCCCTAATTGATCAGCAGAGAGGAACTATGTAGTTAACAGGCCCGCTGCGGGGCGATGATCGGTGGGCGCGCTGGAACTTTGAAGCTCGGGCCCGTCAGGGGCCAAATTAAAGGCTCCTGGTCGGGAACTTCGCTGGAGGCCTCATGCAGAGTGCAACCCCCTCCCTCCTCCCGGCCGCTGTGAACCCGCAACATCGCTGCCAGTGGCATTAATTGTGGGGTTTTTTATTTTTATTTGTATTTTTTGTAGCCTGCTTTTTCTTCCACACGCGTTTGTGATAAGCAAAAGTTGTGTCGGCGAGGCGTCTCGGCGCAGCGGCGTGACCCCGGCGCAGCCCGCGTCTGCTGACCTCGACCTCCGAGGCGGAGGGGGGGTGTGATAAATATACAGGTTCAGTATTTGGTGGAGAAGAAGCTGGGCGATGCTTGTGTGCCAGTGTGTGTGTGTGTGTGTGTGCGTAAAAAAAAAAAGGGGGGGGGGTACTCAGCGCAATCTCTCTCTCTCTCTTTCTCTCTCTCGCTCGCTCCATCCATCCCCTCATCGCGCGTTCGTATCCGGAGAGGCGGCCCCTTTAAGAGACCACGGGTTAGTTTGTGTCTTTGGTTATCTAGCTGTATGAGTTTTAATTTCATAAAGCTAGAGAACCGAAAGTACGAACTGACGCCGAGCACTTCGGAGCGCAGGGGTCCTCTCCTTCGGCGCGGAGGTGGAGGTGGAGGAGGAGGAGGAGGAGGAGGAGGCGGCGGCGATGGTGATGATGCTGCTGCCGAGGCGGCATCGGGATGGACGCGGCGGATGAGGGGGGATGCGCGCTACGCCGAGGCTACCCCGGAGGAGCCGCGGCGGATCGGGCGTCGGTTCGCCGCCTTTGCTCAGACGCTGACACGTTGACAGGAGTCAGCTGCGCGTTACCGTGGAGGGGGTGGGTTGGGGTGGGGGCGTGCGTGCTCCTGCGCTCGGGGGGTGTGGGGGGGCTGGCGTCTGAATCCCGAGGCCCGAAAGCGGGGCTCGGACGCGTGAGGCGTTGGCACACGTGGAGGGAGGCGCACAAAAAAAAGATTACATTTAAAAAAAAAAAAAGAAAAGAAGAAGAAGAAGCCCAGGCCGCGGTGTTGTCATCCGTGCGTGGGCGCCGCCACGTTAAAACCTTGAGAGGTTAGACTGAGATAGTTAAAGCGTCCGCGCCCATTGGTCGGCGCGGGAGTCACGTGACGCCGCTGGCAGCAGCGTCAAATCGCGTACGGAGACGCTCACGTGCTGGATGTTGCGATTTAAGCAGGCCCCGTAGCCTCGATCCAGCAAGAGAATAATCCAGCATGCTGGAACATCGGCTGGCCCCTGAGCAGGAGCAGACCTCCTGGCTCCTGAAGCCTCTCTGACCCTCACCAGGAGAGTGTGTGTGTGTGTGTGTGTGTGTGTGTGTGTGTGTGTGTGTGTGTGTGGACTGTAATCAACATTAGGAGCGTGATGTATAATTGGATGTACACTATCAAGGCCCATGGGCGGGTGTGAAGGACAATAAGAGCAGAGGTGGGAAGATTCCCCGCCCGACACGGCGGCCTCGGCCGCCCTGCACTGCTTTGTGGTTCGGCGGGGTCAAAGCCGAAGAACCGGGCCAGCGCCTCCCTCCATCCCTCCATCCATCCATCCATCCATCCATCCATCTTCGCGCGGGGTCTGAGTCAGACGTGGCGGGCACGTTTTACATTTGCGGCATATTTTTTATTTTAACGCGGTGGTGGGGGGGGGTGAAAAACAAAATAGGACACTGGCTCAGAGTTTGATCTATTCTTAGAGCCGGCCCAGCGGATAGCTGAACATCCCCGAAGTCCCAGCGTGCTCCATTTAGACCGTGACTGACGATATTTGATGTGCACCGTTAAACAGCGGCGCGCGGATGTTGCGTGACTGCGCGCGTGTTGTCGTTTTCGACACGCAGGCTGGCTTTGACCTCCGCGTCCTCCATCCCTTTCGCAGAGGAACTGGGATTATAATGGCGGGCGGTAATCATATTCAGAACGTATGCGCCCTCTTTTTCTTTTTTTTTTTATAACGTTTCGTATCGTGCGTTCTTCTTCAGTAGCTTAGCAACCGGGCCGACGAAGCCTTTTCCCCGCCGTTCCTGCGTGGCGCATTTTTCTGACTCTGGCTCTCGGTCACATCTCGCAGCTTCGGCGCGACACTTGGTGACACGTATTCAAACACCCGGAGAATTCGAATAAACCCGGCGGGCTCCGCGGGGCTCAATGGTGCTAGCTGGTGCAAGGTCAACGAACCTGCGCCCGCTCCCCTTTCGCCAAGTCTCTGCCCCCCCCTCTCCAATCCCCCCTTAAACGTGATGTCTGCTTTTGTTTTATTTTGAAAGAGCTGATATCACAGGCATTAATTCTCCCTTTTTTTCTGTTTTTGAAGGAAGAATGCAGAGAGCGCCAGCCCCTAAGTTTGTGTCATGTGACATCAAAGATCAACTGGCGGCTGACTGCAGCCTGAAGGTAAATATTAAAAAAAACAAAAAAAAAACAAAGAGCCCTCGTCTGACGTCACAAAGCTCGTGGCGTGAGGATATTTTGTTTGAGGTCTTGAGCTCACTGCTGCCCATGATCTGATCTTCTCTAGTGTGTGTGTGAGTGTGTGTGTGTGTGTGTGTGTGTGTGTGTGTGCAAATCACACTTTTTTTTTTTTTAATTTTCTGGATTTCCCTTTCATTTTTTTCAGTGGGCTCACACGGAAAATCGTTTTTTTTTTTTTAAAAAAAAGCAGCCCCATCAGCCGGTGCGGCCGTATTCGCATGAGAAGGAGCTTTAACGGGGACATTTACCACCGTTTTATTTGCCCACAGTGTAAATGTCAATTTTATACCATTCACTTATATCAGAATATATAAGCACATACATGCGTTACAGGCTTTAGCCCACAGCCAGAGTGTAAAAGTGTGATTTACGCCAGACTACTGTTGAGTTCCTTCATTCCTTTGAAGTATTACCATCCTTTTTTTTTTTTCTCCATGGCACGTCACTCTGCATCTCACACACACACACAGTCACACACACACACACACACACACCTCCTTTTTTTCATCCTCATACATACGGTGTTTTATCCACTGTGATCCTATTTGTCAGGTAGAGTGTGTAGGAAGGTGTTGGGGAGGTGGCCGTGTAATCTCCGCTGCGGTCCTTTATCCCGTTAGATCTGATCATGTGGAAAGAGTGTATGGGTGGCTCTGTCCGTTTCGGCCCTAACGCCTTGATGAGCCGTGCCCCCGCCCCCTCGTCAGCATATAATTGGCTGTGAATTTCAGGCGCGTGAATATTATACGAGCAAGGTGCAGTGCTTTCCCACCGCCGTATTAGAATAAAACCGTAGGATCGTCTAATTAATGAGGATCTAACAGAAACGTGGAGATTTATTAGATCGCCAGCGCCTTCCCTCCAATTTTTTGTCCAAGTTAAACAATAAGAGCACATGGTAAGCAAGGTCAAACCCTCGTGGTTCCACAACCTTGGAGCTTAACGTAAAGCTCAGTTATTCAAATTTAGTATGAAGTTCTTTGAGTCGCCCAGATTTTCCCAAGCTTTATATTAGCATATGCAAGGGCCAGCCTGTGCTGCTGTTTTCTAAAGTGGATGTAAATTATAACCTCAGTATTATACAGGCTGATAGGAGATAAATCTCTGCAGTAATGCATTGCAGCGAAAGGGGGTGGAGTGTGTTGTAGAGGGGTTTAAGAGTGTGTGTGTGTGTGTGTGTGCGCACTGTACAATAGCTGATGGCAGATGGAGTAGCAAAGCGTTTGCTAATACTTTCTTTTCACAGATTTTAGTATCTAGATTTTTTTTTTCTTCCTCTTTTTAGGTGGTTGGGGTCAGTGAGAGGAGGAGGAAGGGAAGGGGGGGGTGGCGGTTGAACTGTAAGAGAGGAAAAAGGGGACGGCATTCGGCGATTCTACCGAAAATAGCCCCGCAAGTGTGCACACATCATTTTAAAACAAATATTAACACTGGGAGATTACTAAGTCGAAATCTGCACTTGTACGGTCCAAAGGGCCGAGGGGCTCCGGGCCCTGCGAGCCGAGTGGGGATCCCTTTGGAATCCCTATGCAAACTAGTGCTTGAATAATGAGATGTATTTATGAAGGGATGGAAAGGGGGTTTCGCTTTTGAAAGTAAGTAGGCTGCAGCCTGAATGGGATGGAGAGAGAGGGGGGGGGGGTGGTGGTGGCTGGGACGGGAGGAGGAGGAGGGGGGTGTAGAAGGGGTACGGGGGCCCCCGGCAGCCCGGGCCTCGGCCGAGGCAGCTGTGAAAAGGGGACCCGTCTTTTTCCCACGCCCAGCAAGACGCGGAACACTGCCGCGGCTCGCTAGGGTCAAGTCCCGTCGCTAATATATACACGCATACATACACACGCGTACACACCCAGATACAGGGAGAGAGGGTGTGTGTGTGTGTGTGTGTGTGTGTGTGTGTGTGTGTGTGTGCGTGTGCGTGTGTAAAACTTGTGCAAATTAACAAGCTGTCTGGGAAGCTCTGTCGCACAGAGACACCTGCTATTCTCCCAGAATGCCTCGCGCCCGGCGGCGCGGTCCACAATTAGGTCACAACTTAAACTTGAACTTAAGCGTCGAGCTGAGGCGCTAAAAACACTCGAAAGGTCTGGACGAGGAGAGGGCTTTGTGACATACTCAGCCTGCTCTCGTCGCATCTGAAATTATTCTGGTCCTTAATTGAGGTCGCTCAGAATCCAGACGATTGTTTTTATAATATTGAAGCTGGTTTTCTTGTTTTTTTTTTTTTATTTTGTTGTTTTGTTTTTTTGTATGTTTCTGCATTTTCTCATTCTCATTTAGTCTGTGGACACAAACTTGGACTTGTACTTGAACCTCACACACACACACACACACACACACACAATTACCCTAACCCAGCAGCTCTAGGTGTACAGCACAGCGATAACTTAAACAGACATTAACACATATTAATGGCGACCGAACGCCCCGCATTTGTCACCACATTCGTGCATTCTGCCGTGGCGACTCATCTCCCGAGGCATTGTCCGCGTCAGCCCCATCTTTCTCTCTCTCTCTCTCCATGTCTCCCTCTCTCTCTCCCCCTCTGGTGTCACACCCATTCCGTCCCTCTGCCTCTCTCCGGCGCGCCAATCAAATCGGCGCTCGGTTCCCTCCTTCCTCCCCGCCGCAGCTCGCGTCAGACCTGCACAGAGCGGTGTTACACTAATTCGGTTCCCCCCCTTCGCCCGCCCGAACTCATCGCTTTAATTCCACACCGGGACAGACATGCCTGCTATCTCTTTCAGCACATTAGGGAGCATTCTTCCTCGTCGCTCTCCCTCTTGTACTGACTCTGTCTCCCTCCTCTCTTTCCGCCGTCCCTCCCTCTCTATCTCTTTCTCCCTGACTTGTTATCATCTTCTCTCCTATTCAGATGAGTTTCAAATAGAGGGGGGACCCTTCTAATTAGCTCTGTAAAGATGCTTTGTTGCAGCCTGCGCGGCCACCAGTGTGTGCATTAAGAGGGGATGTGTGACAGCTAGTGCTAGTGTGTATGGACCCTTAATGAGGTTTGTTAGCTGAGTGCGTATCCTGCTGTTTGAATACACCCTCGGCCTCCTTTGAAGGAGCGGAGATGTGGAGAGCGAGGAACGGGAGAGAGCGCTCTTTCAGCGTGGCAGCCCGGAGAATGCAGATGATGCATTATGCTCAGCGTGGTTTCCATTTGAGCAGCAGATGAGAAGAGAAGAATGCTTCTCTCACATGTTGTCTGTGCAAACTGTGGGAAATATACAGGGGTCATCGCTCTCATCAAACATGGCGGGGAGATTGTCCTCGCCTCATAAATTTGCAGAGCCGCCAGTAAAGCTTTTGTGGATATTTTTTAAGACAGACAATAAAACAGACAGGGAAGGGGTGAAAATTTGCTTCCTGCGAAATCGAGTTTCCTGAAAGAACCTTATTTTATTTTTTTATTTTTTTGGAGACTCTTTTGGAAAGTCAGATTACTTTTTTTTTTTTTTAAATTTATTTTATTTTTTAAAGAAAGGCAGAGGGGACAGACGCGGAGAGGCCCGCTTCATCATTCCAGCCCGCCGGAAATCATTATTATTGTGCGGTTTAAGTGCGCCGAAACCTAACGCGGCGTTATCTTTTCTTGTCTTCTGAGAGGGTTGAGGGGAGGCGGGGAGGGGGGAAAAAAAATGTGGAGGAAATACAGAGGAGAGGTGTAAGTGAAGATGGGAGATTAAAGATGGCTGGAAGCAGATGAGAGTCAGAGGTGGAGAGAGGGGGGAAAAAAATGGGATGGGAAATGAGGGATTGTGCGGAGCGAAGCGGCCGACCTGCTGGGCCTGCCCGCTGCCTCGGAGATTGTAAACTGTCACTCAGGATGCAGACAGACAAGCAAGACAGACGTCGTTTGGCCGTATTACCCTCCACCACTGAAACAGTCGCCCTCGCGTCTCCGTCTTTGCCCCCCTCCCGTTTCTACCGTCGCTCTATTGTCAGCCCCCCCACCCTCTCTCTCTCTCTCTCTCTCTCTCGCCCGTGCACACGCATGTTTATGAACTCCCTAATCTGCTTCCGCCGTCTTCCTCATGCCGCAGCGCCTCCACTTTCGGGCCGCGTCTCTCGTGTGTTGATAAAAATGATTTTGCCCCCCCCCCCACACACACACTCATTGTTCAACGGTTCGCTGCTTCTCTGCAGGAGGCGAGGAGTGTTTGGGCTCCATCCAGTGTTTTACCAGTTTACCAGAGTAATCCTTTACACTTGCACAATGATCTCTCGCTCCTGTCACGGGGATCTGTTAGACTCCCGAAGAGATGCTGGGGATGCTGGGGATGCTGGATCTCTGCAACCATTTCCCAAGACCTTCTCCGAGGTGAAGGCGCCATTGCAGCGGCCCCAAAGCAGCATGGCATTAAACGCTCCGATCTCTCGCTCGTTAGGCGGGCGAGAGATCGGGTCTTCGTTTTTTTTGTTTTTTTTTTTGTTCAAAATGTCAAAGTCATTCCCGGGATGCACCCCTCCCCCCCCAACCCCGCCACCCCCGCCCTCGGCTGCGATCCCGAGGCCGCTGCGTCTGCTCGCCGCGCTCATCAAAGTCGTGAGTGCGAGCCGGCGCTGCGGGGAGACGTCTGACGCGTACGGAAATAGATGTACTTTTCGGGCGTTTGGTTTCAAATGGCATTTTATCTTTAAGGGGAGATGTTTTCCGCACGTTGTTGTGACAGAGGAGGAGATAAAACGGAGGCAAGTGTCGCTGCCACATCAACACATCACTGCTGTCACCGCGCCGGAGACGCCAATTGTTCCGACTCCACGTTTTTTTTTGTGTGTGTGTTTGTTTTTGTTTTTTTTTCTGAAACCGCTCGTCGGAAGCTATTGTGAGCGATGTTTTTTGGAACACCAGAACAGGGAACTAAACTCCGTTTATTAACTAACTGCTTCTTATTAACACGGCTTTTTACAGTAAAAACCCCCAAAAAAACACAGGAAACACTCCAAAACACAAACGCCGTTATCGGCCGTAATTTGTGGAATATCTCGCTTTAGACACAGAAAAGGCCGGAAAATTATTGATCATCTGACCTCCAGCCTTCCTCACCACACACAGACATATTCCTCTATCTCCTACCCACCTCTCTGCCCCCCCCATCCATGTTCCCATCTCCTCCCATCTTAATAATGCAGCTCTTTTCTTCCTCCCCGGGTGGAGGGCTACCCTGAACTAACATTGTCCCCCTACGCTCGCTCCGGTTGGGGGCCCATTGTCTGTGAAGGAATGGGGAGTTAACACCCGCGTGTGAAAACTCTCAATGGGGCCATTGTGTCCGAATCTTCCTCCGGCTCACCCAATCTCTCACCCCCCCACCCCCCCTCTACTCTGACGAGCCGGGGGCTTCGGCGGGTGCTCCCACGTCGCGGCAAAAAAAAAAAAAAAAAAAAAAAAAACGAAAAAATCCCGGCGTATAATAGCAGACGAGCCTCGGCCGCGGCTAACTGCTTTAACCCACCACCTTCGCCGTCTCGTTCCCAGCACCCAGGGCTGAACACGGGGGCCACTGGGTGCACGGCTAGCGCAGGAGGCCCCCGCGATTCATTTTTCTCCTCGTAGAAAAGAACAAAGCGAAGACATAAAGGGCCATATTGTATTTGCATGATAACGCGGTCGGGAATGCTCTGAGAACGCAGGGACGCGTGTAAATTAGTCATTCAGTAAAACACACGGAGAAATCACCCGACACAATGAAGGTGTGATGATTTTAATATGAATGATTTATAATTTAGGTTAAAAAAAACAGTTAATTTATAATAATAACAGTTCACACTGCTCCACACTGTAAGGAGCTTTTGTGTGTGTGTGTGTGTGTGTGTGTGTGTGTGTGTGTGTGTGTGTGTGTGTGTGTGTGTGTTTGTGTGTAGCAGCGAGCGCTCTGGGGCAGGTTACAAAAGAGCAAGTTGGTGTTTTCTTCCCACATATTTTTAATCAAAGTGTTAGTGTTTACATTTGCATTTGCATTAAGCAGAGGGATGTTGAATGCCAAAGGTGAGATTTTGAAAAACACTCACTGTTTTCTTTCCTCTTTTTCTTTTTTTTTTTCTTTTTTTTTTTTTTTTTTTTTTTTTTTAACCAGATGGAAACAAGGGTGGGTGGTTGGAAGGCTGGATAAAAGCTGCTAGATGACTGAACTCAGGGACCCGGCACAGCTCATCATCATTGCCAAGGGCTCTCGTCTTCCTCCTCTCCTCCTGTGGCCCTTACCTCCATCCAGGGGTCCAGCAGAGACGGCGAAGACCGGGTGCGGGGAACGAGTGAGTGGGCTGGGTAGGATGGAGAGAGTCCCTGAAGGCTGGAAGCACCTCTGGAGCTACCGGCGTGCAGGATAAATCAATACGAGCGTAGCAGAGGCTGCGCGGCTCTGAGTGGGGGGCTTCCTGCGTTCGTCTGTGGCCCTGGGGCCCGCAGACCTCTGAAGGACAGGCCCCGCACGGCCCTCGCAGCTGCAGCCTCGGCTCCTCGCGCCGGACCCAGTCCTGATCTCCGCTGGCTGTGTGTGGTTCAGCAGAAGGCCATCTTCTCCCGAATAACCCAGCGAATGTTAAGCGACTGCCGAGGGGGATGCTCCATCCTCTTGATTTTTTTTCCCCCTTTCCTTCCCGAGATTGACATATCTCCCACCTCCTGCCTGTAGCTCTTTAAAAAACCAGTTTGGGAGCTCTGCTTTTGACTTCCTCTTCATCCCCAGCTCGCCCTTTGTTTATTCCCCAACCAGCTTTTACATTTGACAAAGAGACAGTGCAGTCTTTATTTTCTCTTCCACTCTTGGCTTCTTGTTACTATGGAGACCTGTAGACATGTGCCTGTAAAATCCAGAAACACTGGCACATGGAATATCTCTTCTTCTTTTTTCTTTTTTTTTTCCCCTCCATCATTTTTGGTATTCAGTTTCAGACTGCTGAACAGCAAAGAGGTCAGAAGATCCCAGGAGGGCAGAGAGGGCATCCTGCCCCGTGGTAGAGATGGTAAAATGGCAAGTATCTCTCTTTAGCGCTCCATGTATACTCCATGAGTGTGTGAGCCTGTGAGTGTGTGTGTGTGTGTGTGTGAGAGAGAGAGACTCTGTTGGATTAAATGGAGATTTTTTTTAAATGAAGCAAAGCTGTTTAACCCTTCCCTTCTCCCTTAAATATTTGGTTTTGTTTACCTCGGCCTTGAGAGGACCCCCCCCCACACACACACACACACCCCCGTCAGCGAGCGCTGGCGGCCTCCTCGTGCCCCATCGGCGGCGGCCGCGGCGGCTCCCTCCATCCAGACGGGCACCGCCTCAGACAAAATGGCCGCCAGCCTTCCGCTCTGCCAAAGATGGCGGGCGCGCCTTTGTCTGGCCGCCATCTGTGCGCCCGTTAACTGCCGCCGGATGCAAATCGCGGGGCTAATTGCATTTGCATAACCTCCCGACCGCCTCGTCGCTGGCGCTCGCCGGCGACCGCCGCTCCGCGGAGGACGGCGGAGGGACGCGTTTGTGGACGGTTTCCGCGACGCTGGCGCCCGCGCCGACCTAGTCTGGTCCTCCGGCGCCATATGGCGTCTTAGGACGCGATGCAAATGCGCCACTGTAGGAAAGATTAAGGCGAGGCTTTCTTCGCGATTCAGACGGCGGTCTGTCACGCGTGCACGCTCGGGATCGTTACGCACCCACGTGCTCAATGCACAGATGAAAGCGTTGGGCAAACAGAGGGGCTCAGACGTGCGCGCGGGCTCCAATTAAAAGGGGATCCACAGGTCCAACAAACTCCAGACACACAGACCATAATAGTCTCATTTTCATGCACATTGATGTCTGGTTGCCATGGCGCCCAGCAAATGATAGGGCAGCCGATTCCACCGGAGCGGGGCTGCGCGCGACGTCGCACCTAAAGGTGGCGGAGCCCCGAAACGGAGCGCGCTCGCCTCCCCCAGAGTCGCGCTCCCCAGCCGGGGCGACGAAGAGTTGGGGAATGGGGGGGGGCGGGAAAATAGCGGGAACGCTGGTGTGGCACACGCGAGCATCCTCGTACGGGAAGTGGGATTCTCAGCGGCGCCTTGTTTCTGGGTCGCGTCAGATTGGGTCTTTTTTTTTTTTTTTTCTTTTCCCTCTCTCTCTTTAATGGGGGCGTTAATTCATGCGATGAGAGTCGTCCCAGCAACAATGCAGCGTTCCGATTTTGCATTCGCCCGTCGGGGAGGGAGGGGGGGGGGGGGCAGCTGCTGCGCCGTACAGTTGGGTCTTCAGCGGGCAGCAAAATGGCGGTCACGTGAACCGTGGGGTCTGTCTGCTGGTAGTGGAGAGGGGAGGAGAGTGGGGCGGGGAGGGGGGAGGGGGAGGGGGGGTTGATTTTGGGGTGTCTGGTGGGGAGAGTGAGAGACGGGGTTGCGGGGTCTAGACTGTGGGGGTCGGGGGGGGGATCTGTCATGAGGGGAGGGTGGGAGGGAGCGGCGGGGTTATTATTTAAGAAGGAGGGGCCGTCTGGTTTTAGGAGGAACAATTAATGAGGGTGTGGAGGGGAGGGGAGGGGGGGGCAGTTTGTCTGCATTTGTGAACATGTGTCTCTGTCTCGGCCATTTGCATAGAGCGATGCTGGCGTCCATATGCCGAGCGGCGGGGCAGGCTCGGTCTCAGGCTCCTGCACATGTCCCAGGGTCCCCAGCCCCCCCCCCCCAGTCAGAGCAAGCGCCCGCCAATCGGCCCGCCCTCGCTCACGTGACGCCGGCGTCCCCTCACAATAACAGCAAGCAGCGCGCCGCCATTCCGGGCCGACGTGTTGTGTTGGGGGGGGGGCAGTGCCGCTCTGAGCCAATGAGAAAGAGTCAGGAAGAGGAGATGAGGAGGGTTTACCCTTCATGTGCCGAGGTGGGGGGGGGGCATGATGCAACTGTAAGATAGAAAAGGTATGATGGGCTAGGTCCAGTTCCATCAGGGAACACGATTCGCCCCCCCCCAGGTGACTCAGTATACCCTCCTTGATGACGAAGACCTGAACATGGTCGCGTCTGACTCACCTCCCTAACCCCAACCCCCCACCGGCCCCCGGAGCGTGGGAATGCAGGGAGAACCTGCAAACAATGGCAAGGCGGCCCAGCTATCGCGAGCACTGTCGTAGCCAGCGAGGACCCCCGGGTTCATGGGTCAAGGCCAGCGGGGTGGGGGGGGGGTTGGACGCCGTCGCCACCGTCGTCTGGTGGCCCCATTAGCATCGGCCACAGCCCAGGCCAGCGTTTGAGGCGCCGCCGCCCATTGTGAGCCGGATCTGGTTGCTAAGAGCTGACGAGGCGGGACGGGGGAGAGACGGGCTGATGGACAGGCGGCCCAGAGCGGGACCCTCCCCTGCTGGAAGTGCAATCCGCTGCCCGGGACCCCCACCACCCCTCGCGTGGCCGCTTCCGCTGACATCGCGCGATCTCGCTCCACGTCGTGCGGACGCGTTTTAACCGACGACCTGCTGAGTTTTGACGGACAGGCGCGTGGCTGACCCCGATTGGCCACCGGGACCTCAGGTGGACGCCCCGGGCCCCGCCCCCCCCGGGAGTCGCGAACCGGCCGGTCATGAGATCAGACTCACAGCCTTTCGGGGGCCCGCGCGTAAAGGTGCATTCCTCCCGGTATCCCTTTAAGAGAGAAGGCATTACCTCATCAGGAGCTGTGTGAAGGGAGGAAGTGAGTGAATGGCTGAAGGAGCGTATTCCTAACTCTCCCCGTCTTTATGCCTGGGGGTGCAGGCTTCATTAGCTCCACAGAAAGGGACGGCTCCCTCAATAGACCCATAGACCTGTCTCACTGACAGAGGCTGTGACTCAGTGGGGAGGTGGTGTGTGTGTGTGTGTGTGTGTGTGCTGCCTGTTTGCATGCGTTCCCAAACCATTCACACACCACCGGGCCTTATAGTTCCTCACTCATGCTTAAAGGAAGTCCAGTACTGATGCTTTTTTTTTTTTTCTCTCCTTTTTTTTTCCACGTTCGCCTCTTTGTCCTCGTTTTTTTTCTTCTCGCACCCTTCTCTCTCCTCGCGGATCGTCCTCCGCGGAACCGGGCTGCTTCCTGCCTTCCGCGTCAAACGCGACCCGCACAGGGCGGCTGCCCTTGGGGTCTTCGGGCGGGAGCTAAAGCGGGGTGTGGATATTTGCCCCGTTCTTTTAGTTTGCCGATTTCCGTTCGGAGCCACGTCTCCGAGCTCAGAATGGGGAAACAACGAGGAAGAGAGGGATGGAGGGGAGAAGGCGTCCTGGTTTCTGGGTCCAGAGGGACGGGGACGCCAGGAGGACGCGGTGGGGTGGGCCTGCGACGCACACATAAATTACACGTGTTTACGGAGGCACGAGCTGCCGCGCTCCTTCCCGCTAAGCCGGGAGAGACGCGTTTCTCCGGCGTGGAGGATGACCAAGATGCGAACAGGATGACCTAGATTTTAGAGTTTTCCAGAACTTCGCTGCTGTCGGTGTCCGCTGAGCTGCACTTCTTCAGCATTTGTAACAGACGGCCTGACCTCTGACCTCGTCCTGCTGCGAAGCTTTCATTCCCATAGGCTTGTAGGCTGTAGTTGTCTTTCTCTCCCTCCCTCCCTCCCTCTCTCTCTCTCTCTCACACACACACACGGAGCTGGATCTGTTGGTATAGCTGCTGCTCGGCCACCCATTCAGGGCTCAGTCACGGCCACTTAGAGCGCAGCAGACTCGGGGATTCAGACGAGCTGTGATCCAATGACATGTATTTATAATGAGGGGACTGCGGGGACGTCTTTGTTGGACGGACACAATGTCAGCAGAGAATGTGAATGCGTGTGTTTTCAGACGGGGGTCTGAACACAAGAACGAGTCCACGAGCGCGATCGATCACATTTAGCAAATTTTCTGCGGTTTCCGCATTAGAATCCACAGAAAACATTGAAATGTTAAGATACAGCGGTGTTATGACAGATAAATAAAGACCTCAGGTGTGTGTGTGTGTGTGTGCTTCATCTCTGTGTGTATTGGTGTATTGGCCGAATGTTGGGACAGCGTGGGCAGATTGAGAGCTCTGGAGGGTCCTGGAGGCCCCTCATAATTGCCCACTGTCTGAAACTGCATCTACCCAGGGATTCTCCTCCTCTTCCTCCTCCTCTTCCTCCTTCACTCAACCCACACACCTTGGTTTTGCACCTCTGAGTGGTTGCGGCGCCGAGCGAGGCATCGATTCATAACCAGAAAGTTATGGGGGACGATTAAGTGGATTTGCACGTGCTGCTGTTTTTCTTTCATAGATTAAATCGGAATTAGGATTAAATCTGTAATCTCAGCGAGTCATGGTGGTGTTTAAGCAGGCAGCAGGAGTGTGTCTGGTTAGTGTGTGTGTGTGTGTGTGTGTGTGTGTGTGGTCTAATTGCGTGTTTCCCTGGTGAGTGCGTGTCCTCTTGACGCTCCAGACTTCAGAGGTCAAAGGTGAACCAGTGCAGACTCAAACACAGACAGATATTGGTAGTCATGACGAGGGAGGGACCCCCCCCGCCCCCACCCCCTCCAGCACTGTTTTAATTTCTACTTTATCCCAGAAGATGCGTGCTGTTGATTTCAAAGTCCCCTAATTTTCAGTTTTCTTGTGCTTCCAGGGTTTTTGTGCGGCGAAGTGGAGCTGGAACGTTCGTTCATTGTGGGAGTGTATTTGCTCGACTGATCCTTATTTATATTTTTTTGGATTCAGCTCATGTAACCCGCAAAAAATGTTGAATTCACGGATCTGCTTGTAAAGAAATTTGGTCAATAAAACGATGTTATATCCCTCTGCGTTTATTTGTTTGTTTTTTTACATCGGCCGTATCTTCTTTAAACTAGAACACAAAACCTTTGATAACGTTCTCATTAGATTAAAAATGATTGAATAAATGAATAATCACACACTCAATCAGTTAAACAGACTGGGTCAGATCAGGGAGAGTCACAACTGTCCCACACAGTAAAAATGTGAATTCTGATTTGTCTGATTTTTTTCACAGCACTCACACAGATCTCCTGGTTCTTTGCGATTAAATGTTTTTCTAAGTTACTAATAGAAAAGGGTTTTGTTTACAGCCTCAAATTACCATTAATTGTAAAGCTGCCTTATTTATTGTGAATGATCACAAGTGGGAAATTCCAGCTAACCTCTGTTGTATCTTCATCTTAAATTGAACAATTTTCAAAGGGGAAAAATGGAGCTAGTTATAATGGTTTCTTTTATTCACAAAAAGAGCTTAGGGTTTGGTCAGTTTAAAAGTCTCTGCTAAAATTAAATCTTAATTATCCCTCTAATTTGTTCTTAGTTTTTTTTTTCTAAAGGATAAACAGATTGTCTTGATGAAGCAACCGAAGAGTCGTTGATATCAGTAAAATAATTCTTGATTTTACAAAATCACGTATGGATTTTTATTCATTTCAGACAAACAGAAAGAGAGATAAAGAGAGAAGCCATCATCTGAATAAATGCAAAGGGGGTCTGCCTCCCTTTGGCATCATGCCATGTATCTATAGCAACCACCTCCTCTCTCAGCCTCCGTCCATCTTTCCCTCCTTCATTCTAATTAGCCCTCTATCTTCTCTATGGCTCCTTTCTCCTGCTCCATTTTCTTCACACCTACCCAGAAATCCGTGCATAGACAGACCGTCCTCGTCGGAGAACCAGCCGACACAAACCGGATATTTAACAAGAATTTAGTCTGAACGCGTTTTAAAAACGGGCGCATGAGAGTCAAACTGTCGCTCGTTTTTGTCCCCCCTCCCGGTCATTTTAGAGCGTGGTTTGATTCTTTTAGTCAGTTATTTGGTTTAACTTGGTTTTGCCTTCTAAAGCTGCAGCGGGGCCTCCGGTGCAGATCACGCTGCCGCTGAGGCGGCGCCGCAGCGCCACCTGCCGGTCACCCGCGGCGGGGAGCATCCGTGGGGACGCGGCGCCCTCCAGCGGACACCCCGCGTTACTACACGCGGCGTTTTTAAACCGCGTTGGAATGAGGCTCAAAATACGTTAAGGATACAAGAAAACCCATAAGCGTGTGATTCTGTTAGCAACATCCAGTTTTATTAGAGAGTTTGAGTCATTTTATACAACTAAACGATTATCACTAGAAACTGGACACCCGGTGTGACATTAGGTTTACATTCAGTTTGGCACAAATCATTGGGATTTACAGAACGGCCACCACGTCACTGCGGTACAGAAACAAACAAAAAAAATACACGATACGCAATAAACATGCAAACATTTCAACCGTTTGCACATCTATGTGAGGTCACCCAGAAATGAAATAAATCTGCTCTTGGAAGAGTGAGTAAAAGCAGAGACATTTTGTTGTGGTGGTTTTGATTTCAGCATCCAGCCTCTTCAAGCCACTGAGGGGTTGTCAGAAATAAAGCTTATTTGGCATTTTGCGATTGTCAAGGATTTAGCAGGCTCATCAGGGGTTTTTACACCCCCAAAGAAAAAAAAAAAATTAGAACTTAAATTACTTAAATGTTCCTTTAAATTTGTTCTGAGGTGGATGGAACAGACCGAGTCTACACTACCAGTCAAAGGTTTGGACACACCTTCTCATTAATGTTCGTTATCTTTCTACATTGTGGACCAACCAACCGCTCCTTTGTGCAGCGATGAGATAATCAGAGTCCGTTTTCACAAAACAATCAGACACACAAAAAAGGCTAAAATACAGCACCCACATGCAAGTACACCGACACACACACTCATAGGCTATTACCAGACAAGAAAGCAGACCATTCCGACTCCACAGATGCACTACGATGAAGTTTGCAACCCTGGAGCCTAAACACAAAGCAAATTAGACAAAGGAGCGCGTCAGCCCCAGCCCATCGGTCTCTCCCCTGTAGGTAACAATCTGCAGCACACAAAAAAAAAACCCAGCAGCAGCGTACCAAACAAACCACAGGACAGAGCACGCAAGAACCGACGAGCCCCCAAATGTTACGGTCCCATGAAATTAAACAAACTCAACGAGACCCTGACATGTGAAGGGTGCCCCACAAACGTTCATTGTAGAAAGTTCTTCATTTAAATTTAAATAGAGTAGGGAAAAGAAAGCACCAGGGCAAAAGGATCACCCTTAAATTAACAAACAGAGAGGAGAGAGAGAGAGAACAAGAGTGTGAAACCACAGGGCCACGATGGGCCAGCAGCCAGCTTCCCCATCTAAGAGAAGGGGAAAAAAAAGGTTTAACCAGAAACAAACCATAAAAGAGGACCAGCAGCGCCCAAACTCAAACAAGCAAGCTCTGCCATCATCATCGTCATCGTCAGAGGACAGAGCTAACTTCAGTCAAACCTTCCCCCGCTGCGCCGCCCTCCCCCTTGTACCCGGCCTGATTACCAATTGGCTGCCAGCCTGCAGAGATTGAAACGGGGAGGGAGGAGGCCAGAGCACCGGCGGCTCGGGAACACACAAGTGAGCCAGTCCACAACGCACAAAGACGACACGAGACGTGTGGATTCGTGAAGCAAACAAAAATGACTGCATGTTTCATACTTAAGATTCCTCAAAGTTCACCCTTTGCTGGCAGGGTTGGAGACCCTCGGCCTTTGTGAGGACGCTCCGTAACGGGGCCACACTGTTGACAGGCCAATTTGTGGGCTGTTAGGATCCATATTAGAGCAAGAACCAATCAGCTGAGTCCAGAGGAAGGACAGTCCGTCATCTGAACTGAAGCTCAGATGGTCCGGAAAATGTAAAGACTTTGAACCCCCCCCCGAGTGTCACCAGAACCAGGAATCACGAGTGAACGGCGCCTCAGACCAGAGGCCCGACGGGTCCTGCGGACACGCCTCCACACCAGAGGAGACGGCCAAATCAGCCCGAAGAGCTGCTGGGGAACCACGACTAAGAAAAAGCAACAAGCGGAAGAGATTCGTTTGGGCCAGGAACCACGAGGAACGGGACGTTAGTGGAATCTAAAGTACAAAGCATGCTTTGACCTCGAGTTAGCGCTTGCTCACATCTTGCTTCACAGTTCCGATGCCTCCAGTGGGAATCTACCACGTGAACAGCCACGCAAATAAAGAGGAAGCGTTCAATGAGAAGGTGTGTCCTGCTAGTGTACGTGTTACCACAGCCTGCAAAAACCCCACAAAGGCAGTCTTCAGTTTAACAAAATTAACATTAAAAAAAAAAAAACTGTCCCTGAAGTTATACATTCAGTCACAGGGACCCAACAGTCCCCCGGACCACCTTTAAAATCGTCTGCTGCCCCTCGGAGATTTGAAAATTCTGAACTAGCAGGTTAGAAAATGGAGGCAACCTTGGACAAAGGTTATAGGGCACTCAGTAAAACATTACTGCTCCTCGAGAGGCACTTGAGTCAGTAACTTCCCCCAGTTACTGGATACTTTCGGCTACTTTGCATACAAATATTCAAAGACCACCCCTGCGCCTACACTTCCACAGCTGCCAGAAGTGTTTCATCCGAACAAGTGACCGACACCGAGCTGCTACGACGCCCCCCCCCCCAGAGTCCCCGGAGGATCACGCGTTGGTGTGAGCCGATAAAGTGATCAGCAGAGGAGAGAAAGAGAAAAAGAGAGGGCAGAGTTGAGTCTTACTCAAGATCTGAAGCTTCAAGTCTGATTTTTTTTTTTTTTTTTTACAGTCGTGGAGGCTGTTTAGTTTCCAACATGTTCTGGCATCAGTCTGATAAAAGTTCCCGCGTGGCGCCTTTTGTTCCACTGTAGCTCCTGATGCAGCCAGCAGCCATCAAATCAAGCATAGGTCTGCGTAAAACACTGATGTGTGAGCCTTTCATGAGCCTGTTAAATGTGCTGAGGTTCACCACAATACTGAGGACGATTGGATGTCTGTAACGGAATAATGGCGCCCCCGAGCGGTTGTTTACGGTATAGCAACGAGCTCCAACAACCTAAACGTTTAATGAAAACTAGAGTTAATTTTAGGGTCTGTGGAGATGCAGCTACCGTACCAACATCGTATGGAAGACTAAAAATTTACACACACACTGTATGTGTCAACCAGTGACCTTTACCAGCAACCGACCTGGGGAAAGTCACAAACGGTAGCATTAAGAGATTACTGTTAAAGCAGCCTCTCGCCCAGTCACCGTTAAAATTGTACAATGTAAACTTTACTACAGGGCTGGTGATCTGGATTACATTCGACTGTACAGCTGTCTCTTCTAAGTGTTAAATCTGTGGATTAACAGATTAATTTAAAAACTCTGTTTTTTTTAATATTCTCACCGTGTTAGTCTGAGAGAAAACCAAACTATCTCATCTGATATTATCTCTAAAAACAGCATGAAATCAATATATTCAAACCACAAACACACTCGTTCTCGTCCCCTGCGGCTGTTGGCACCGGCATACATCTGCTTCATCCCTTCAGGAGTCCGACTAAAGACACACTGGAGTGGCAGGGACTTAAAACCTGACTAACAAACACTGACAACTCCGCTGTAATTACACCGTTGGTAGCACTTTGCTGGGCGAGGTCGTGCTCTCCAGGCAGAACAGTTGTGCTTTACCCACCTAACAGCACCCATCTTAATATAATCTCCGTCACAGCCTTTGGTATGATCCCTTCAACTTTACCTCTTGATGAATCTAAAGGGGCAAATTCATCCTCACATAAATCTGATTTACCTTATAAAGTCAGCGAGTGCCACGTTGCATTGCAATGGAAGGTTTTAAACTGTTGTGTGTGTACGTGCATGTGTGTGTGTGCGTGCGTGTGTCCACTTTCACTGATGATGAATACACTCGCCTCATTAGTTAAGCGTCCACATTAGGGGAAAAAAAACGAATCACTGATGGTATTGCACTTCGGGGCGCACACGACTGCACCAACCAGCACACCTGACGCCCGCAGGGCCGCATCCATGTGAACGGGGGGGGGGGGCGTTTCCCGCCAGGCCCTCCCCCTGGTCGCCGCGTGGGTGCTACTGATCTGTGTAGCGCATCTGGTGCAGCTTCCTCAGCAGGATCTGGGTGAGGTCGAAGGTGGTGAAGCTGATCCCGACGGCGATGGGCCCTTTGACCCAGTTCATGCTCAGGCCCTTGTAGAGTCCGCGTACGACCCCCTCCTCCGCCACGATCTCCCTCATGGTGCCCAGGATGGTGCCGTACGTGTGGCCCGTGACTCCCGCCGTCTGCATGCGGCGCCGCACCACGTCCAGAGGGTACGACGCCGACTGCCCGATCAGGCCCGCGCACGCCCCGAACGCCAAACGCTCGTACGAGTACGGCTGGGGGCGCCCGCTTTGCTCTGGGGGAGGGAGGAGCAGGGGGCGGGGGAGGGGGGGTCAAATATGAGCACAGAGACAGACAGGAAGGCGGCGGCGGTGGCAGCGGCGGCGCTGACCTGCGTGGACTTTCTTCAGCGTCTCGTAGGTGAAGAAGCTGAGACCAGCGTAAGGCACGACACCCAGCATGGTGGGGGCGAAGCCTCGGTACAGCGTCTTCAGGCCCTCCTCTCGGGATATCCGCACGAACACATGCAGAATGTTGCTGTACCTGCGAAGACGCATCGGGAAACCGACCTCGTCTGTGTGTCGCCGGGTTAAGAGTCCCCCCCCGTTAACCGTCCCCATCTCGCCTGTCAGCGCTCACATTTCCTTTGGTGTTACGGCCATCCTCGCTCGAACCATGTCCAGGGGGTAGGTCAGCATCGCCGCCGTGGTGCCCGCCAGAGAACCCGCCACTAGCCTCGGAAACGGCGGCAGGACTCTGGAACGCACGGCAAAGCGTCACGGCTCCGGAGGCCTCCCTGAAGGAGCGTGCTGGCCCCCGGCCACGCCCTCACCTGTCCTGGAAACCATAGCGGGTCCCCAGCAGCTGCTTGTACTGCTCGTGGGCGCAGAACTGGATGGCGGCGTAGGGGATGACCCGCACCATGGTGGCCGAGTTCCCCCTCCACAGGCTGAAGAAGCCATCCTTCAGGTAGGTGCGGTAGACTAACTTGTAGGCCTCCTGCACGCCAACATACACACCAACACACACACACATGTTGGAACCCGCAACTGTTGTTTTTCACGCCCTGAAGTGAAGGTTTGGACAAACTATTGCGAAATGAGTGTTATCACGTCTCCTCCAAACAATGATTCACTGGCCATACACCTACCTTAGCAGAGAATCTTGCTGAAGAAACTGCAAACAAAACAAAGAGGGGAAGTAAACAACATCGTAATAACATCACACCGTGGGCATCGCTGCCCTGAAATGAAATACAGCACATTACCTCCGCTATGGACAAGTAAAATAACTGCCTAATAACAAGTTTCAGATTTCTATTCATTATAACTAGCGAAGCTTGCAGATTGAGCCACAGCATTCTACAAAACTCGCACGCACCAAACTGGATTAATCCAGTTTCAGCTGGACGGAAGCATCGTGAGGGTTTCCTATAACGAACCCTCCATCTTTTAGTCTGATAACTGAGGGGAAGCGACCAAAACCCTTTAGGTGATCCAAGAGAACGTACTAAGTAAGTAACTAAGACTAGTTTAGGTGTTTCCATGGAAAAGTAAGATTCAAAAGGACGACACTGGTGACAGAAAGAACTCCAGACAGCTCCCAGGTCAGCTGAGGATCAAACCTGCCTTGGAAGATGATTTTAGTCCTGTCCAGTGGGGCCACGGCTGTCTTGGCCACGGCGCCCGCCAGCGCTCCGGAGAAGAGCGAGTTGAGCACCGAGCGCGTTTGCTTCAGACCCTGCAGAGCGAGGGAGGAATCGCATCACCGACCGCACGGAGAAAACCCCCTAAAATCCGTGTCCTCACATGACAAACTTGTGTTTGAGAAGCTGTTGATTATTAAACTGACGGCGGCATCCAAACAAAGCAGCTCACAAAAAGCCCTTCCGTTGGCATGAGGCCTTACGTGAACCACGGAACGGCTCATCGAATTCCCAAACTCTAGAGAGAACACCACCAATTTCCACGGCAAACCCGAATCGAACCCCGCCCCTCCCCGTTCACGGGTTATTTTTTTTTTTTTAAACCTATTGCTTCTGTAAATGGGACTTGGAGGAAGGACGTAATCACTCACCTCTGACTGACTGGACCGATGCGGCGCTCCTTCCTGCGTGATGGATGCCCGCTGTTGTTGGACTCCCATCCCTGACGGCTACAGCCGGGTCTCGCCAAGCGCGCTCATCAACTCAGACGCCTGAAGAGGCGCTGGCACCGGGAAACCGCTGGGGGAGGACAAAAATGAGGCGAAAATCTCTGCAGGCCCTGCCTACAGAGGCGGAATGAGCTGATATTTAAACAGCCTCCATTCACCTCTAGTAAATATTTACTCTACATGGCTTGGACTTGGAAGGAGTCTACTTCACTGAAAATCACATATCTCTAAAGTGCATCAAATGGGCTTTAAAAGGGGACGCGGGAAGGAAAAAATGAATGTCTACAATGAGGTAATCATTTTATGTGAGCGATCAGCTATTCATAAATCCTTTATCCATTCCAAGAAAACCAAGGCAACATTTAAACGTCACACTCTAACCCCCACTCACATGGCTTGAGGATGAGCCTCGAGGAAAGATCGCCTCTAATTTGTAACATAACCTCCTGACTTGGGTCTCGCTCACATTCTATCATATTTGCTCAAACTCGCACCGGGTAACTGTTCCAATGATAAAACCAGGTTAGAATACAGAGAAATTCCAACGTCCAAATTAGATAAGTCCGATCGCGGCCTCCCGCTGCACTATCTATTCCACCAGCTGTCAAACGATAGGCAGATACTGGAGGAGCCGATCGCTGAGGGAAGACAGCAGCAGAGGTTAAAAACTAACTCCGGCATGGTTAGATAAGGGCATGGGGGCCGATCTTGAGCTGACAAACAGCCCGGCGCCCGACGCCTCGGCTGGGTGGTGTCACCGTCCCTGACCCTGACCCCGGCCGTGCCCTCTGTGCTCAGGCATATCCTTTTACAGGTCTTTCTTCTTTGCTGTGTGTCAGGCTTTGTCAAACTTGGCTGCCATGTAGTGGAGGGGTGGAACATTGACAGCGGCCCTCCAGAGCAAGAAAATCGTGTCTGGAGTGTTTAGAATCTGCGCACCCGCAAAAAAAGGCTTAGTTTACCCTGGTCATTACTGTTGTTATTATTATTATTTATTCAGACCACGAGTGTGAGTCCAGAACAGTCACATTTAAATAGCCAAAGCCATAAGGTATTTAACGCCTTTTTGTTGGTTTTAAACATCAAACGCTCTCCTTTAGGCTGTTATTTAAGATTAATTCGTTAAATAACATAATAATTCTCATGCCTGCCCCACTGGGTGGCGCATCTAGCTGTTTTCTACAAACTCATCCAAAACTGAGCAGAGCTTACCTTACAAAGCTGACACGGATCTGATCAGCCTCCAGATGCTGCAAACTCCCCCCGGTGTGTTTTCTGTTTTTAACTCTAAACCGAAGCTGAGACACAGTAATAACATTAGCCGTTAGCTCGTCGCTAAAAGAGCACTAATGTTACTGTCGCCAGCAGCCTCGTCCACATGTCAACAGAGCTCCCCGGAGCCGCGATCCAAAAGCACGTTTCCTGAGAAGCCGAATGCACCGTGGCGGCCGCATTTCTCCGTGGATAGGGGGCTGCGGGTTGACTCGATCCGGCTGACATCAGCCACGCTGCGGGGGTCCCTGTCGTGAGGGCTCCTGTCAGCGTGACGTCACTCAGGGCGCTGGGTTTGACAAGGGCGGCCCGCTGCATTGTGGGAAATGGAGTCCGGGCGCCACTGCCTCCGACGCTACAGTTGGGGAAACGCCTTTGGGAGGTCTTTTTGCGCGAGTGCACCATTTGTTGTGTCACGATGAATAAGAATTTTGTGTGCGTGAGTGCGTGCGCGTTCCAGTTCATTCCACTTGATAGTCTCCTGATGCACACAGTTGTCATTCTAAAAATGTGCTTTGGCACTCTCTTCCAGTCTCATTGAGTTGAATGTAAGGTTGAACACACTTTTATTTTTTTCACCAGCTGGATATCTGATAATATCTTCACTCACTTTATCTAACCACCTCCTGTGGGTATTTTGCAGCACACTTGCATATTTTATAAAAATGATACATGAAAATACAAAGACCATAAATAATGGCAGCCCAAAAAAATTACATTACAGCAAATAAACAAATTGTATATATTTACACATGGCACAGAAGTGTTACATATCATGAGAATATATGTGAAAAGAGCTAAAAAGAAATTGGCTGTTGCATCTAAATACTACCAGCAAGAAAAACAGAAAAGGAAACAGTCAGGATCATAATATTGCCTACACACACACAACCATGATGAATCCAGTTTACCCTGTTTGTTCACTCTAAGTGAAGAATATTATTGTTGTTTAATTTTAAAATCCTTATTGGAGGTTTATAACTTCAGGCAAAATAACACAAAACTGCATCTAAATATCCGAGTATCTAACTGCCTGTTTTTGTACTTCTAGGTTCGGAAAATGTATTCATGTGTGAAGAGAAGGTAACATTTCAAGCAATATCTTTCTCTGCTCTCAGTTTGTGAGGCTGCCGTGTTTGCCAGTCCACAACTCTCGAAGCTCCACTTTACATCCCAGATCTCTGAGCGCAGCTTTACCAACATCCCCACAGTCCTGATGGGTCTTTACTGCCTCGGCGATCAGGGCTTCCGCTCCCATCTCCAGGATGGGTTGGTTGAAGTTGGGCATACGTGAAACCAGATTCCTCAACAGCATACAGGCTTGTTTCTAAACAGGAGAAACCCAAGAGACAGTGCTACTCCATAAAATGTTTTAAGATACAGTATTAATTATTAATGGCCTCATGTATTACCTGCACATTGACTGCATCTGCATGTGTTTTCATACTCTGAATAGCTGCTAAGGCACCTCCGTTCTCCATGATGACCCTGCAGTTGTTGGGCTTGCGTAAAGCAAGCACAGAGAGGCATGCGCAGCCCTGCTCGCACACCTACAGCAAAATAGGACAACATCAGAATAACACCAAGAATCTCCTCATTTTCTTCCTTAACTTTGAGTTTAAATCTACCCTTATACAAGAAAGGGTGTAAAAGAGACCTGAACAGTCCAACATAAAGATTTGATAAATATTTAATAATTTACAGACCTTAGATTACAACATTGGTCAAAGTTTAAACTTCTGAGAGCTTCAAAAATAACTTGTAATCTATTGTCAGCTATTTGATTTATTACCTGTCAAATTATGAACAACAAGTCGAGATTGCTGTTTTAAACTAAAGGAACAAGGGGCTCTTCCTGCATAACCATTCAATATATTGATCTGTAGCCTGTTTCCATATGTATTGTTTTCTTCCCAATACACAAATTTGAATCACAGCCGAATGTTTGACTCACCAGTGAGCTGCTGATGTGTCTGTTCATGGCAATGACGATTAGCTGGACCCCACCAGCATTAACAACTGCGTCTTTCACATCATCGTTTCCCGCAACGGCTCGTATTGCGCTAAGAATCTGCCGAACCAACTCCTGCAATGAGGAAACCATGAGTGAGCAGATAAAAAAAACAACAAAAAAAATAAAAAAATTGTGCAATAATCCTTTTGGTAAGTCGATTACCGATGATTCATAACTGTCTGCGAGCAGCGTCATCATGAGTTTCAACCCTCCCAAATCGCAAATGTCCTGACAGAACTCATTCCTGACAGCCAGACGGGATAAAGTTGCGCAAAGTTCGCTTAAAACAGAGGTATTTTCAGGATGGCCTGTGGTGCGAGAATACAAAAAGTGTCAATTGACAAGTCGCCAAGCTATCATTCTAAATGTTTAGAAACCGGCTGTTTTCACCTTTTGCAGCATCAATTAGAACCTTGAGCCCACTGTGTTCCAGGACGATAATCTTGGCATGCTCGTGAGCATGTCCAAACGTAACACGGACATCATCGTCAAAGGTCATGACCCTGAGAGCGACAGAGGCCTCCTTCACAAGCTCGGCACAGTCACTGTGTTGCGTGATCGCACTGGTCATCAGAGCCAGGACATCTCCTTTGACCAAATCCTGGCGATTCTGTTCGTGTTTCAGACAGCAGTGGCGCACGGTCAGAATAGCTGCACGCGTCACCGCGGAGTCTGCCCTGTACTTCCTGAGGATGTCCAGGAGGAACCGCTGCCCCTCCGCATCCAACAAGTCTGGCTGTCCATCTGTGAGCGCAGCAAGAGCGAGCGTCGCAGTCAACACGGCCTCCTGTCTATCTAAACTCTTTTTACAGCAAGAAAGGATGACGGGATAGGCATCTTTCTGGGCAGCCAGATACCTCTGAGCAAAACCGACTGAGCAATGTTCAGCAAAGCTCTTAATGTCTCCCAGCAGATCCATAACATTAGCCGAGTCTTTGCTGTCTCGGAGGGACTCCAAAACCTACATGAGGAAAAAAAAGAAAGGTCAATACTTTGGAAATAAACGTCATTTTCAAAACGGAGCGAGACTCACCTGCAAGATTTCATGCGTTTGCTCTTCTTGCTCCTCATTCATTGATGCAGCAGGCACAGCTTTGACTATGTAACTGAGATCCACACCTGAATCCAAACATTACACTCAGATTAAAGCTTTAACACAGATAATTCATTTAAGATGCATTCTTTAACGGTGTTCATGTGTGTTCATCATCATCATGAGCTTTCCTTGTTGCTCCAGGGAGATGTGTCTGCAAGGACCACTCCTATACCTTTGTAAATAATTTAGTAGTTTCTTTGGGACTGGAGCTCTTGGTGGTTTCTGATCAATGATTTCTTTTTTAAAGGTCAAAGTACAAATAACAAAGTGGTGTTTGTGTCATCCTGTTTTTTCAGATTTACCAGTGATGCGTTACAAGTTACATTGTTATTATCTGCAGAACCCAGCAGATCGCCCCTCACTGACTGTGTATCGTTATTTTGCTCTTTTTTTCCTCTCAGGTGTCTTACCTTGAGACTCAAACTGCTCCACTGCCTCCTTTAGAGCCTCTTCAGGTTCCATCTCAAACTCCTCCATGTTTTCTCTGACAGCAGCGTCAAAGGTTTCCTGGGTTATCCTACGTTTCGCCATTTTCCCAACGATAATCTACAGGCTGAAACAAAATGAACGTGTTCACAAAACCCAAAAGACTCACAAACTGCGCAGGACGTGTGTCTTGTGACGCCAAAAGATGCTACATTAAAAACAAACCATACACACATTATCGCTCAGCACCGAGCGCTATTGTTATTGAGCTACTGACGTTAAGTTGATGTCATTTTGCCGACTGAGTCCGTATAGTGGTCAAATGACCAAAATGTCATTAAAAAGCGCTCTTTCTGAGCCAGAAAGCAGAATAAAACATGACTTAACTGGTCCCAGTGACAACACGCCGAACTATGAATGAAGAGCTGAGTTCTTCTTCGTCTGGATTTACGGCTTCCGGGAACTTGGACGCCCGGATTCTCTACCGCCCCCACGGTCACATCTGGTATTACAGTCGCAGCCCCAATGGTGAAGAATCTGTATTTAACGGGTTCGAGGTTCATCCCAGATTGAAACAAGAATCTAAAATTAATAGGGGCGATTATTACATCAGCTAACTCTTTACATTTTGCCCTTGCACACGTGTAGCTTAACATTATTTTAGGTTTTACAAAACAAAAAAAAAGCGTGAATAGTGTAGTATCTCTCCATCTCCACGAGGTGACAGAAGAATGCAGCATCTACGGTGCAATTTGCCTTTGGAAGAGGTGAAGGTTGACACAGAATGCAAAGCAAACAGCTAAAAGAAAAACTAATGCTTCAGCCACAAATTCTTAGATTTCAAGATGTCTTTTAGGGGTGATTGAAGTTGCCAGCAAAAATGACCCAGAGTCCTGGTTCTGAATATCACTGTTTTTTTTGCTGAACAGTGCAATCTACCTCTTTCTACCTTATTATGACATTGTAATTCAAGGTCTGGATTCCCCAGCAGTACACCAAAAGCTCCAAACTGGGCCCAGCCCCATTTGTGAGCAATAGCTATGGCTTGTTGCACAAGCTCCCACATCCAGGCTGGGTGTGACGTTGTTGTCATTAATATTTTGTAATGTCAATCACGCTCACCATATTCCGTAAAATAGGATATTATAATAACAACCTATGTTATCTTGGTATTAATGGACTGTAAAGACATTAGGGTTTTATCTTAGCAGAGCCCATAAATACTAATGGGGACATGATGAAATATGGTCAATATCTTGTGAGGCTGCAGCATAATAATTGAAATATTAAGCTTTCAATGTGACATGCAGGCCCAGATATTGAGCACTGACAAACATAAAGCATACATATTTGACATATTTGCATGGACATCTAATGCTTGCAAGTGCTCCAGCAGGAACAGGAATTTTAATACCTACAGTTTCTCTCAGAAAGAAATGGTTTGTAATACTCATAGACATTTGCTATGACTCTTTAAAAGCATTCCGGTGGAGCATTTTCTGCTCTGACATGTTTCTGTTTTTGCACAGAAGGTGATGGTGATGCGCTCGCGGGTGGGCTAGAAGGAGCAGAAGAATACAGACAAAGCTGTCATGTTGGAGGAGAAGCTGAGGAGTAAGCCTGATCATATTGCTGCTTTTTTTTTTGTTCCCTACAGGCTTGTAGAAAGTTGGCAGGGAAAAAAAATCTCTCCTCAACAACTTCAGCTGTGAGATATACAGAATATCTATGAACAGTTACAAAATTGCAGTCCTCATTCAAAACCTCAATTCCCCAAAATAAGCACGTCCTTAATCATTTAGTAACCTGCTAAACACTCTTGTTTTTGCATCCTCAAAACTTGAGACCTCTGTGTCACTCTGCTGTGTGATAAAGCTGCGCATTGTAGAGTGGTCCATTAAAAATGGGAACAAAAACAAAGTGGGGTCTTTATATTTTTGTTCAGTGTGCTTCCACAGACATTAAATCAATCACATGACACCTTAAATCCTGTGGTATATAACAGAGTAGTATTAGATTTGGGATCCACACACTCATCGTGTTAGCACTTATTTAACGGCACCGAAGATGTGTACAAAAACTCTGAATAGCAGTTAATGATGACTATTTCTGCAACTGAGACGCTTTATATGAATAAAAAGGTCCGTGTTTTCAACACTGAAAACACAAACCTGCAGTATTCCCACTGATGTTTTCCATACAGATTTGAATAAATCCTGTGGAAATTTCATGACCGCCCACAAGGAAAGAGCATTTCCCAGCAGCTACGCGGAGGACCACATTGTGGCCTGAAGCCTCGCTAAACATAACCTTTGTGCGAGCATAGCAACAATTAGTCAACCTAAACGGTGAGTCAGTCAACCTTTCCTGTATTTTGAGAGAAATGGTTGTGTAATGTGCTGTATGTCAGTGGACAAAGCCCCCCCCCCCCAACAGACCTACTACAAGCTTGGTCGGCCGTCTGTGAAACCACAGCCGTGGCCTCATGAGGGAGAGACTGACAAACGGGACCAGAAAAGGAGAGACGCCTGATAGAAGGTTAAGAGAATCAGGAGGCGTGATGGTGAGATCAGAAATGACACTATCGTGTGGATGGCGTCCAGTCTTTGTTTATTTGGGACGAAACAGTCCTCAGAAAGACCCTTTTTTTAAGAGATACTTCACGCTGCATTGGCATCACAACACAGGAGATCTTCTGGAGCTGACCTCCAGAGGTAGAACATGTGGTGTGCAGAGCACCGCTGATGCAATGGCTCACACACAGAGGTTAATATCAGAGTATCTGTGATGATCTTAATATAGATTAGGTCTATATTGGATATGTATATATGCGTTGGGAACAGCTGTGTGGGTTTTTTTTCCACTGCAGCAGATCAAATGACAGCTCGTCATGTCCCAGTGCAGGAATTAACGCTTAGTTACTATTAATTCATTAATATGATGGGGCTTATGGAGGGACTGGTAGTTGACGCGTTTTCATCTTTCCTAAAATAATACAATTATATTTACACGTGTTGCCCAACGCAGCAACTCTGTGAGTTAATGTTTCATTCTCTCACTTCCATCACTTTACATTTTACTCATTTCTTACAGGTGATGGCGCTATAAATCTATGTAAGCACCATGCTTTTTTTTTTTTTTGTCGTTTCACTTATAATTGTTAAAAATATATAGTCACATAAATATTTGTTTATGTATTTTCTTGGACATAAATGCATCAGTGACTGTAATAAACGTGTGAGGCCTCCACGTGTGTTGACATTGCTGAAGAAAGTGGACAATTTTAATAACAATAATAATAAATTGCCTGTTTGTTCTATAATAACACGGTGAGGGTTCTTTAGTTTCCAATGTGGCTGTTAATTTTAAAGACCTGACATTATGGTCTCAGGTAAACATCACCTATCTGAAGTGTGTGTGTGTGTGTGTGTGTGTGTATGTGTCATAGATCTACACTCACATGATGTTTACTGGAATTTAAAAAAAAAGAAAGAAAACACGTGTGTGGCCGTGAGAGCCTCGGATTCCAAACAATGCAGAGAATGTAACATTCATCCTCAGCTCTTGCAGCCCCAAACTGCGGTAGGCCCCTGTGCGCATGTTCTGCTGCGCCTTTTACGCGGTGGGAAATTTTTAATAATAATAATAATAATTTCAGCGAGTCTGACGTCATTAAAAAAAAAAAAAAGATTTACGACCAGAATTCTTTGCAGCAGCTGCGGAGTGTTCCGTAGCTGAGACGTGAAAACTTTCGGGACGCTCTGGGCGTCTCGGACGCCGCCGAGAGGAGCCCGCTTCCTGCCAAATTGTGAGCCGGCGTGATCGCTAGTGCGGCAGCTACTTCCTGCATTGTTACAGTACTTAATGAGGATTAAGTTGGAGCTGTCATGTTGCAAAGGGGCCGCCATTGTTCTGCAGGGTGGGGGGGGGGCGCGGCGGAGAGGAGGAAGTCTGAGCTTCCCTCCTTCACCTGAGGGCGACCTGCCAGAAAATGCGAACGTCACATGATCGAAAACCAGGGTTTTATAATCTGTAAAGCACCAGTGAGCTCTTTACCTCCATGGTGAGCTGGGGGAAGGGCGTCTCTTAATGGCAGCTCATCTCCCGAGTCCTTTTTTTTTTTTTTTTTTTTTTTTTTGGAAGCCACGCCGCAAGTGTTCAGCGTGTTCTCGGATGTCCGAGAACACAGTCTTCACATGTGCATTTGTCCCGTCGGAATCCCGCTCAGAAGCGCCGTTCGCCGCTCTCCCAGAGCGGGTGAACCCCGATGACCTTTGCCCTCCCTTTTATTCGGCATGGCCAAGGCCGAGCCCGAGGTTTTCACGTCATAACCGGTCGCCCGTCTGCTCTCTGGAGGGCGAACCGTTGTGGGCCTCTGCAGCGTCAGGTTCGAGCCCCGTTGGTCTGGGGACGTTGTGCCCCGCGTGGGTCACGTCCGGCCCGCCCTTTGGTTTCGAGCCCGGGGCGTGACGATCGCGGCGCTCCTGTTCCCTCGCCTGCAGATCCAATTCCCTTTAGGAGACGATCCGTAGGCCCCCCCCGGGAGACAGAGCGGGATGAGAGGGCGAAAACAATCAGAGCTGATGACACAGCATCATCTAAAGGGACCCTTCTTTTGTGGTTTAAAGAACAGCGAGGTTGACGCTGACGCAGCACTCACTCACACCCCCCCCACCCCCAACCTGCCCCCCCCACCTGTTGGAGGACAACAGGCCAGACCCACTTCAGGCCAGAAAGCACAACTTCCCCTGACTTCTATGCTCTCCACCCCCCCACCCCCCCCTCCCTCTGATGCAACTGCCTCAGTCAGTCCCCAAGCTGCTCCGGGACAGGGACACGAACGCCTCTGGGAATGGGATTCTCAGTCCAAGGGGGGGGTCAGGGAGCCGTCGGCTCCTCCAGGTGTGTCTGCGTGGTGGGGGGGGCCGGGATGTGATGCAACCTCTCAGTGCTGAGGTCGGAGCAAAGCATCCCTGCTGATGCAGGTCCCAGGTGGGATGTTGGGAGGGTGTGTGTGTGTGTGTGGGGGGGGTGGTAAACACAGAGGAGGATGCTGCCAACGAGGAGGGGGGGGGGCGCGGCACCTCGACATCCTTGGGTCACCTCCTGGAGGTCATGCTCTTGCCCTACCCATGTATCCATCCAAGCTCTTTTTAAAAAAAAAAATTATGGCGTAACTAGACCCAATCTGGGATTTCCCTGCTGTTTATTATCAGGTAGTTACATGTTGGGGGCGAAGGTGGTGCGTAAACGTGCGTAAATGACGGAGCGTTGTCTGCTGCGGGTCCCAGGTGCAGCTACTACTATTATTATTATGATTATGATTATTTTTTATTATAATTCCTCCTCGCCCCCCCCCCCGCACCGTCCGGCTTCGGCCCCCGGTGGTCAGAGGCTTACATGATGTGATCCCGGTCGCCCTGGCGCGCCGAGGTGCGCATGCCCACTGGAGAGGACGCAGCGGCTCCATGTGTGTGTCGAGGCGCATTATTTGGCAACAGACGCGGCAGCGGGGAGGGCCGAGCAAAAAAAAAAAAAAAAAAAAAAAAAAAAAAAGAGGATATCCCCTGGATTTCTAAAAAGCAACGATTTATCGAGGTTAACTGCAGATTAAAGCCTCCTCGGTCGGCCATCGGCGAAGAACGGGCAACAAAGCGACCGAGTAAGTTGAGCTGAGAGAGAGAGAGAGAGGGGGGGTTGGTTGGTGTGTGTGTGTGTGTCTGTGTGTGTGTGTCTGTGTGTGTGAGGTGGTGGTGGGGGGAGAGAAGCTGAAGTTTTTTTTTTATTTTGGTGAGTGGATCGGGGGGAGCCTTTTTATTCGGAGTCGTCGAGGGGAGCCAGGGTGGTGTGTGTGTGCGCGCGCGTGTGTGTGTGTACGTGCGTGTGTGTGCGTGTGTGTGTGTGTGTGTTTTGTTCCTCCACCTCTCCGTGACGATGGGTCGCTGAAAAGTAACACTTCTCCGCAGAGCCAAAGGTTGAGGCGGGGGGGGTCCTTTCTCCCTCTCAGCCCAGAAATCTGTTTTATTTTTATCGTTTACGCTGCCCCCCCCCCCTCTGGTCCTCGCCCCCCCTCCCCGGTCCTCCTCGCCCCCCCCGGTCCTCTTCGTCCCCCCCCCGGTGGACTTGACTGTGCTCGCCGGACATCGCTCATCGCGCCGGGGATTATCTCGTCCCTCCGTCGGCGAAGAGCTCCGGTCAATGAGACGCAGGAGTTCCTCCGACACGGGGGGGGGTTGTTGTTGTTGTTGTTTGTTTGTTTTTTTAAATACCCTTCCTCTTCCTCAGGAGGGGGGGCATCCAGGTAAACAGTCCCGGTGAGCTCCACGCTGCTGTACTTTTAGGTAAATGCGTTGAAAGTTTGTGTTCTTTCCTTCCTCCTCCTCCTGGAGGTGGTGGTTGATGTGTGTGGGGGGGGTGATGGTTGGTTCGGGCTCGGTTTTTTAAAGGGGGGGGGGGTCAGGACGTGGTGGTTCGGGGTCGACTGGAGAGGAGTTGCTGGCCCGGGGGCCCGGGTGTTTCCAGGGTGGTGGTGGTGTGTGTGTGTGTGTGTGTGGGGGGGGTCGATGGTGGTGGTGGTTGGTGGTGGGGGGGGGCAAAGTGGCTCCATTATGTTGTGTTTGTGCGGCGGTGGCTAATGTTAGCCCGCTAACTAACAACACCTCCTGCGAGGCGGCGTCGGTGATAGTGTGTGTGTGGGGGGGGGGGCCGGCTTGTTGCACATGTAAAGAGAGGGGGGGTTTGGTTTTTAAAGGGCTGGGGGTGTCAGGGGGGGTCCGGGGGTGTCTGGGGGGGCTTGAACCACCGTCGCTGGTGGACGCCGCTGCCCGCTTTTTAAGCCCCCTTGGCACCGGCGCCGCCGCCGCCGCTGCTATCTGGTAGCTAATCTTCCTACTTCTCTCTGTGACAACCCGAGTCTTCCTCCTCTTAAAGCTGAACGCACACGCACGCACACACCTTCAGACAGGCGCGCACGCAACACGCACGCGTCTCTCTTGCACGCATCGACTTTTTTTTATTTATTTATTTTTTCCCAACGAGCCGCGGTCGCCGGAGGACTTTTGGAAGACGCCGCGGTCGCGTTGGGGAGCAGCCGAAGTGCGGGTGTTCCGTTAGACCCGCTAAGTGATGTTGAGTCAAGCTGCCGAAGGTGCGCAGACGTGCAGGAAGGGAGCCTGCCGGGATTAAAGTTAACCATTTGGTGATCGGGGGCTTACTACAGCCAGGGTCAGGCATGCACGTCCTCTCACACAGCCCCCCCCCAACCCCCCCCACCCCTGCACGTTGGCCTTCGTCGCATGTCCGCACGGCCGCAGCCTGCACGGAACGCGCCGCCGTCCCGGTGAATTATTGATATTACGCAGCCGGTGACTCTCTGATAACTCCGTCTTTGTCTGCCCCAACAGGCCTCCACCTGGACACCCAGTCTGGGCCCACCCCGCCGTGCCCCCCCCTCTCCCACGCGCACACGCCACCCTTGCTCGTCTGGCTGGAGTCGCGGCGCTGGAGTGACCGAAAAAGGTGACCGGAGGTCTTCGGGGGCTCTCTGCGGTGGCTGATCCAAGGGGGGTGGTTGTGCAACCGTGTCTCGTTTAGGAGAAGTTCGCCCGCCGGTCACAATTTAAGCCGCGGCGTGTGACGCGAGGGGTCAGAGGTCAGACCCTGATTTTATCGAACGCGCTGTGCAGGTGAGGCGTTGCGTAACGTGTCTGCCTCTTGGATAATGAAGCGGGTTGGGGTTTTTTTTCCCCCGCTTTTACTGGTTTTAATGGGACGTTTGTCGGGCCGTGGGTGGCGGCCTTTTTCGCTGATGCAGGCAGTTTTTGCAGCGCGGAAGGTCAAAGGTCCCGGCGAGCAAATACAACGCGCTGCCAGACATTGGTGATTGTTGTGCCACGGGCGGGCGACCTCCTCTGGGCCCGACCGCGCCGAAGCGAGAAGAGGCGTCGCGCACTCGGTATCGATGGTGCTCGTCGGGCTCCTGTGACAACGCTGCAGATGCTACGGGGAGCATTAGTTTTAATTACGTAGTAACAACCCCCACCCCCCCATCCTCCTGAAGAAGCTGAAACTACGAGCGGTGACGACTCTGATGACATCTACAGAATCAAAGCAGCCTATACGGTTGTCGATTATCGAGGAAGTGACCATGATTACTGTCAAAAACCCTGATTATTGTCAAAAAGAGTCATTCGACCCCCCCCCCCATCCCAGAGACGGGGGTGTCTTCTGGGTTTATGCTGTTGAAAGAGGGGGCCGATAAATAATGGTGTGATGGAAATATATACAGGCAGCCAAGGACGCGTCGCCATGGCCACCACCATATGCAGCACAATGACATCTTTTGAATTCTTATCCGTGTTATTTGAATAGTTATCAGGGTTCTGCCGCGCAGCCAGATAATCCGCAGAGCGAAACTTTCAGCATTTCACGTGTGCCGAAATGCTCCTCGGCGCCTGATAGATTAAAAAAAAAGAGGGGGGGGGCAGGTCCTCATGTGTTGGCCTGTAAGAAGCATAAAGTAAACTTAAGTTTTCCCTTCCGTTGAAATTGCCTTTGGGGATTTAAATGCTGGTTATATTGGGCCGTGTGTTTGTGTGTGTGTGTGTGTGTGTGGGAGGGGTGTCTTGGTAGAAATGGTTGTAACTGACATAGAGATGTAACATGAAGCCCGTCAGCCATTAAAATCCTTCTTTATAAAGACAAGGCCCGGATCTGAGGGAGGTGATGGTGGTTGTATGTGGGGGGGGTGTATAGGGTGGCGTTCTTCCCCCCCAGCATCATTTCACAGCTGTATGCATCAGAATTAATGCCATCACAGCCCCCCCCCCCTCGCCCCTTCGCCCCCCTCGCCCCTTCCCCGGCGTGCACGCACGCGGCCCTCGCACACTGTATAATGGCCGTCACTGTGGAAAGCCTGGCGTCTGCTCCGGCACCTGAAGGGTTAAACCTAGCTTCAGCTCTCTCTCTCTCTCAGACAAACACACACACACACACACACACACACACACACCAACCGGTTTGAACCAGTTCTCAGGAAAAAAAAAAGTGCTTTGTGTGTCCCAATGAATCCTGGGAAGGGTCATGTCATGTGTGTCTCTGTGATGTCAGTATTAAAAAAAAAAAAAAAAAAAAACCAACTTAGTCAGCGTCGTGTTATCAGATGATCCCTCTGTGCGTTCACGCTGGGCCATCACAGACACCCTGAGTCCGGTTTATCTTTACCGTTGGAGCCATTCCCCGAACAGGAAGGGGGGGGGCGGTCTGAGTGGTGGTACATACAGTGCGTGTCGCAGAAAAAGTAGCAGACTGTATGGGTTGACCCCCCCCCTTCTCCCCTCCCCCCAAAAAAAGAAAGAAACGGCTTCCTGTTGTGCGTCGCAGGGCAGCCCCGAGGGCTTCAGCGGGCTTGGCGTGACTCTAACGTACACAGATATGTAGGGGGGGGGGGCGCGATGGTCCGAGCGCGACTCCTCCAGCGAAAATCACCAGCCCGTCCACGCGTCCGACAAGATCTTGTTTTTGTTCCCAGTCTGCGCGTGGCGTTTAGCGTTAACTTAAAGAAAGGCTGACCGCGCGTATACGTGACCCCCCCCCGGCGCGCGTCCCAGGTTTGAGTCGACTCTGCCGATTGGCTGCAGCTTTTCTGGATGAACCCGTACATATGTTGCTGTGAGGATGCTCCAGGGATGAGATGGAAACTTTGTCGGCCTTTGTTGAAGACACCCCCCCCTCCCATTCACAAACCAGTCCAGAGGACTGGAGCCCAGTCCGGCATGATTCCGAGACGAGGACTGCAGTCTTTGTCTTAAATGCATAAAGAGACTTGGAAGGGGAAGTTCAATAGCTGCTGAACTCTATTTTAAGCGTTCCATACGTGAACCTGATCCTTGTATCGGCGCTGTCAGAGCGCGCTGTAATGTCGGTCTTGACCGTGGCCCGCCGTCTCCCTCTTCTCCTCCCGCTCTGACATGACAGTTTTGGTGGGGGGTGGGGGGGGTTATCTTGGGTACGGTCCCGTGTGTCTGTCCATAACATGCCGGTCTGTAACGGCTCCTGTGTTCAGGACGCGCTGCTGCTGCTGCTCCTGCCTGTGGGTCAGGAGGGACTCTGCTGGACGGACACTCCGCTCCTGACTCACAGAAGGACGGGTCAGAGTTCGCGCGCCTCCCTCTGAATTTTACTCATCCTAATTAATCTGGATCGTTTCTTTCCGAGCAGCTTCGCCCTTTGGGCGCCGTCGTTTCGGCTCGCCGCGCTCAACATCTTAACATCTCGGTCACGTGACCTTCCTGATACATCATGCTTTGTCTGGGGGCCATTTTAGTCACGTTGTGTCCCCTGCAGCCGATTCAAGGTCAGTTTTGTCTACTCGAATCCGGAACAGTGGCGTCAGAATGGCATTATCAGGTAGAAATCTCTGCGCTGCTTTCGTGCACGTCGCGAAAAAGTGACATTTAAAGCCGGAGGAGCCCAACAGAGAGAGCAACGCATTGTCTTTCTTTTCTTTTTTTTTTTTAAATACTTCTGGGCCGTGCATGTAAATCAGCCCGTCACTAACGAGCAGGTTTGAACTTGAACCTAAAGTCAGATGCGTTGCTGATCTGCTCTTCGCTTCCCCGGGCGTATCAGTCTGATCACATCCATATGTGTCGCTCGTGGCCCTGTTCTTTGGTGTTTTCTGGGCTGTTGCATAACATCTTGGCATGTTACTGCAACCTGTTGACATGGGGGGGGGGACAGTATCACTGTTGCGTTGCGCCACAGACATCACTGCGGGTGATCTGCGCAGCTCGGCTCCTGACAGCAGCCCACCTCCCAGTTCCTCCAGAGTGGTTCTCCAAGCAGCCACATTACAAATGGACCTTCAGATACCTGTCACCGCTGTGTGCTCACGTGCTCTGGTCTCTTCCGTATCTGCAGGGGATGTCTGAGGAGGCTGTCCGCCAGACGCGCAGCCAGAAGAGGGCGCTGGAGAGAGATGCTCTTCCGCCGTTGACAGAACCCTCCGGTTCTGACAGCGAAAGCAAAAAGCCCAAGTTGGACCCGTCGGAGCCCGACGCAGAGGCACAAACTAAGCCTGAGACGCACCCTGGGGTGCCGGGGGCCGATCTGAGCCGGACTAGAGACACGCCGAAGCACGAGGAAGATGACTGCGAGGACATGGAGGAGGACGACGAGGGGCGGGGCCAGCTGGCGTTACCCCCGGCGTCGCCTTCGGCCGCTCGGCCGGCAACGGACGACGAGGAACCGCCTCCGAGAGGGGAAGTGGGCGAAGCCAGCTCAGACAATCGGACTGACTGCGATGGCAGAGTCGGCCAGGTGAAGGCGGAGCCAGCCGCGGACGCGAGCAGCCACCCTCGAGCGGCGGAGCCCAAGGCCGCCGCCGGCGCCTTGGCTGGAGGCGAGGTGAAGGCCACCATCAAAGTGGAAGTTCAGACAGGGGAGCAGCCCGTGGACATGAGCACCTCCAGAAGGTGAGACAGTCTTGTTACAAAGTCCCTCCAAAGCAGAAACCTTGAAGAAGTTTTTTTTTCTTTTTAACGCTCCTCGCGCTGAGAACATGCGCAAATATACTTTTACGGCGCACGCAGAGCGGAGGGTTATTTGCCTCAGAGGTGAACTTTATCTCTTCAAATTAGTCCACCTCCATTTTCCCCCCACTTGCCACCTGAACCCTAAAATCTCCCCTCACACAAAATGAAGCTGTGTGTCACAGACCGGTTCCAGCCGGTTTGTTGCCATGGTTTCCACAGTGAAAGGCACGGCAAGGGGAGGGGGGAAGGGTGGGAGGAAAAGTGAGTGGGTCACGTGACAATGACTTTGAGGTCATGTGACTTCTTTGGAAGAGTAATGATTAATCCACAGGAAGTGATGATGGTGCTAAGCCCAGAGGAGGGCTAACACACACACACACTAATGCACATGCACAGTGAACGTTTGGGAGATGAAGGCCTCGCAATATCAAATACAGATTTTGAGGACTTGTGTTTTTGACAAATGTAGAACCTGAGTAAATAACAAGGCTTTGTTGCACAGACAAATGTTACTCATGGTCTTTAGCCTGTGAGTGTCGCTAATCAGAGAATTTAGGTCATCTGCCCTCATATAGCCTGCAGTTGAATGGCCGCTTGTACAACAAGTTACTGTATGTGCGTGCATAATCACACAAGGCAACTAAATCTTGATCCAAAGCGATTCCTAAGATTGGCGCGTGTGCTAACAGCCCTGCTTTATATGCCACGGCGTTCCGGGATCTCTTTGTTGCAGCACACCCGATGTACAAAGGCACAGTATGTTGGGGCGTGCCGTCTTCTGCTGCAATTTTAAACTTTAGTGGAGCTTCAATCTGCACGGGCGACCTCTCTGTCTAGAAGAGGCTGCGTCTGGACGTGCCACTTCACTGTGTCGCAGGTTAAACTCATGGGTTAAGGAGCATATTTCCACAAGCGCAGGCATTACAAGTGGCTGCTAATGTGTGAGGTTTGAGCTCCGTCATCCTACATTCATAGTGATTTTCACTCATATCAAGTGTACTTTAAGGGCGTGAGTTTCTGGAGTTGCCGGTTGTCAAATAGTCAACTATGTTTGATGTGCTGTCAAGCGTCTGAATCACACTTACCATCCACAGCGAACATCGTAAAGACTCATTCGCTGTTCATAACCTACAGGCCGTAGCCACATAAACATTTATTTGCTCGCGCTTGTCATGAAACACCCTTAATTAGGTGCAGATACACGCTAATGTTGGCACGCGCTAGGGGAACCTCTGGAGCAGCGTAGGGTGCAATGGCCTGCGCTGACTGGCACTTACAAATGCACATGCTCGAGGTTGACGAGGAGAATGACGCCAACGCGGCAAGGTCGAGAGGATATCTCGCAGAGATGAAGGGAGAGAGCGAGACCCGTGAGCGCTGGCTGGACAGAAAGGATTTCATCCAGGTGTGAGCGGCTACACCTCCCCCTCTTAGCTATACCAAACACGTCTGGATGAGAGAGCCTCCCTCCGCGCGCGTGTGAGGAAACTCCTGATTTGATCCCCAAGTGCGCGCACGTGAAAGAAGCGCCGGTTTTACTCTGGTCGGGGCTGAAAGGCTGCGCACGTGTGAAAGGCCGTGATTCTCGCTGACATTAAAGTTTTGTTTGTTTTTTTTATCAAGAAAGATGAGTTGACGATAATTTCCTGCGTTTGTCCAGCACCATAAAAAGGGAGAAGCGTCCACCGTCCCCCGGAGACGACGACGACGTCATCATCTTGTCGGACAACGACTCCCCCAGTCCGCCCATGAACGGCCTTAGTCACTTTAAGGAGCTCGACACGGACCTGCTCATGGTAAGAAAAAAAAAAAAAAGCCTTTTCGCGTCGATTTTGTGGATTGGCACAACAGTGGCGAGAACTTCTCGCGATGTGTCCCACAGAAGAGCAGCCCCGAGGAGAGGGAGCGCATCATTAAGCAGCTGAAGGAGGAGCTGAGGATAGAAGAAGCCAAACTGGTGCTGCTGAAGAAGCTGCGACAAAGCCAGATACAGAGGGATAATCTGCAGAAGGTCAGAGCCGACTGGCACAACCCCAGAGCCGCGCACCGCCGTCTAACCCCCCTCCCCCCCCCCGTTTGTTCCCTCCCCAGCCGTCAAGCCTGTCCGGCGCCTCTGCGCCTCCTCCTCTAATACGAGGAACACTTACGAGCAATAAAGGCTCCCAGCAGGTTAATCTCCACACGCGTACGGCGCACTCTCCCTCTGGCCTCGCGCAGCCTCTCACGGTGATTTCATGTGAGCAGACTTTGGCGGGCCGGAGTTCGGGCACTGTCATCCCCCCGCCGTTGGTCAGAGGAGGGCAGCAGGGCTCATCCAAACACGGCTCCCAGGTCATAATGCCACCTTTGGTCAGGGGTGCACAGGTAAGTCTCACAGAAAGTTCCCATTAAAAGTTTGCTCAGAGTTCCTTCACCTGACAGCCGTTTCCCTCGCTGACTACACAAACTGTTGGGAATTAATTACCCTGAAAACTAGGACTTATGACTCCTCTCTGCACCTCTCTCTCTGTCTCCCTGTGCTCTTTGCTTTGATGCTTTGGACGTCCCTTCTTTGCCCTCCATTACCTTTGTCCGCAATGTCCCCCCCCCCCCCCGTCCCCGTCCCCCGCCCCCCCCGTCCCCGTCCCCGTCCCCCGTGCCACCCCTCTCATTGTCCTGGTTAGACCATCTCTGTGTCTCCACAGCAGATCCAGGCTCTCCGCCAACAGCAGCAGCAGCAGCAGCTGGCTGCCTCTGGAGCCTCAGGGCCCCCTCCACTGCTGCTGGGCCCCAGGACCTCGGCCCCTGCAGGCCAGGGCCAGAGAGGCATTGCCCAATCAGGCCTCATTGGAATTGTAAGTCCTGTGTGATGACAGAATGTGACAACAAGTTCCCAATATGGATGGGAACTTTCTAGATTTGGTACAAACATCTGTGGGATGGGCTTGAAGGACTATGAGCTTTAGAGGCTCCGCCTCCATAGGAGGATTTGGTGTAGACCTTTTGGTGCCAGACACCCCACTGTACCTTTAGTAGGGTGTCTGTTGTTGTTGTCTCTGCCCCTACTGGTTACATTAGTTTGGGCGGCACAACGGGGCTCCAATCACAAGTTCTGGGTCCTGGGGGCAGCAGTCGAGACCCTCCTCTCTATGGCCACTTCAGTTATCTCTTCTGAACCAGAGACGTGATGTTATCTCTCCATGACATCCCCTGGGTCCCCATCTGAGCGAAGAAAAAAAAAAAAAAAACCTTCCCAAGAAGCTTTGCAGAGGGCACCTTGGCCCCACGCCCTCAACCCCTCGGCTGGCTCCTCTAGATTAGGAGGCGAACTGGTCTCTACCGGCCCAAAGAGACTTCACACTTCTGGTTTCGACCAAGTGACCCACAACACGAATAATCCTATTCATTTGCTGCCTCGTCCTCTGTTGTCCGTCACTGTCGGAGCATTGTGGGAGCTGAGCTGCTCACACGTTGTAGCAGCGTGACCCCAACCTGACCCCGTGGCCCAGTTCCCCATGACCAAGTGAGAACTGACAGTTCTCACAGAAGTACCACGGCTATGCTGGCAGAGGTGGATAATCAGCTGTAAATGATATACGATGCTGCCTTTGATACAAACCTGTTGTATTAGACCCCGTCAGAGTGTTCAGATCTGGGCTGGAAGTTTTACAGCCTCTCTCCTTTTCCCCCCTCTTTTTTTCCGAAGGCCTCATCGTCCAGCCTGAAGGGCTCGTCCTCTGGGAGCAGCAGCCTATCTGTGGTCGGCGTCAACGACTCTCCCGCCAGCCGCCAAGCTGCAGCCAAGCTGGCGCTGCGCAAGCAGCTGGAGAAGACCCTCCTCGAGATTCCCCCGCCCAAGCCCCCCGCCCCCGAGTTCAGCTTCCTGCCCTCCGCCGCCAACAACGAGTTCATCTACCTGGTGGGACTGGAAGAAGTCGTGCAGAACCTGCTAGACACCATTCACAGAGGTGCGTTTGCTGGTTTTAGAGCTTTGTCGACTGCTTATTTTCTCCAGCCAGGAGTGAGCAGAGATCTACATGTCTTCATATTTCTTACTGTTGACCTCTTATGAGCGTTTATTTTTAACCAGCACCCTCTGGAATTCTCATCTTTTTCCCGTTCAGGAAAGACAGGTGCTCTGTCCAAGCCCACAAGCCGAGACCCCTTCATCTGCTCCCAGTGCAACACTGACTTTACCTGCCGCTGGAGGCAGGACAAGGCGAAAGGCGGGGCCGTGCTTTGTGAACAGTGCATGTCATCCAATCAGAAGAAGGCCCTGAAAGCGGAGCACACCAACCGGCTGAAGGGCGCCTTCGTCAAGGCGCTGCAGCAGGAGCAGGAGATCGAGCGGCGCATTTACCAGCAGACGTCCTCGTCGGTGTCCCACGGCGGCTCCTCGTCCTCCTCGCTGAAAGCGGAGCAGCTGGTGTCCCAGCAGCTGAAGCAGGCCCAGGCGCGCGCGTCCTCCCTCCACCACCACCAGTCCAGCCGAGGAACCAACATGGTCCAGCATCACTCCATCAAGCAGGTTTGCGTGCCTCGCGGGGCAAATGGGAACGCGGGAAACAACAAGTTACCGTATGTGCGTGCACAGGGACTCATACATCCCGTCACTCCCCTCAGAGCTCCCAGGGCCAGCTGTCCCACGGCATCTCATCCGTGGGGGTGAGGGGCCTCCCCCACACCTTCTCCTCCTCCTCCCAGCTGCAGAGTGCGGTGGCGGCCGCGGCTTTGGTCAGCCGGCCAGGTAAGCACGGCCATGTTTCCCACCACTCTGTGCAGAGTTCAAAGGTGAGCAGCAGTGGATTCGGCGGCAACAGGAATATCCGCGGAGGTAGTGCCTCATCCACTGCATGGAAGAAGCAGAGCAACAGCAACACAGGTAGACTCACAATGAATGATCCCGGCCCCACTGGGGCGCCTGACATCTGCTCTCTTTCCAATTCCTGTCTGGTCCAAAACCAACCCTTCAGTGAGGCCTAAACACCGTTAACACACATGAAGGAGGAACTCTTTTTGGACGAGGCAAACCCTCTCAGCTTTTCTCCGCGCCAGCGGTGTCAGCCTTTGTCTTAGTCCCCCCATTAGCGCTTTATCGTTTGGACCCCGTTTTCGCGCAAATAGTCCTTATTCTCCTTTGTGCCTATCTACATGTGTGGCTGTGGGGTTGGGGGGGCTCTGCTCTGAATTGCGCGTCCCTTTTTTTTTTTTTTTTTCCCCCTCCTTTTACTTAACCTTTGATCAGCCAGCGCTCGGGAGTACGGCTGACATTGACCCGTGTCTCTGTTGCATGCTCGCAGGAGTGACTATGGCCTACGTGAACCCCAGCCTGACAGGCCACAAGGCGTCCGCCGCCGTCGACGCTCGTCAGAGGGAGTACCTGCTGGACATGATCCCCTCTCGCTCGTCGCTCTCGCAGACTGCTAACACATGGAAATAATTGGAGGCGCGCTCTACTGACCATCTTAGTTCTTGTCCAATTCCACAGCTCTACAGTTCTACAGTCAACAGCAGCCCCCAGAGGACTTTTAAGCAAATGCAATCTCTTACAAAGTGAAAAAAAATGTCCCTTTTCTTACCATTGTATGCTCATTATTTTAGATTTCTCATTTTCTGTCATTTATTTTAAGAGGTTCAGGTGTGCAGGATCCATTTAACTTAGTTGGGGGCAGAAACAATGAAAATACTTGAAGGAGTATTTCCTGGGTACTGTGGTTAAAAACCTAAAAATGCTTTAACAAAGTGAGTAGTGTTCTGGAATTTTACACCCTCTCTGTTATGATGTGGGGCCGAACTGACCCAGACTTTTCACACATTTGGTTATATTCATATCCAAGAGTTGACATTAAGTCACGTGTTTATTTTAAGCAGAAATAATTATGTTGTAAAATTTTTCCAGTACACCACCCCTGTAGTTTAAGCTTTGAATTTGTTTTGTATTTACTGTAAGTTATTTTCTTTTTTTTTTTTTTTTTTTTTGACTGATGTTATAAAATAATTGTATTGTGATTTCCACAATTGAAGAGGTTTCTTTTCTGTTCCGCATGCATACCCCCGTTCCTTCTGTTCATTTTGCACCTCAGCTGAGTAAGCATGGTGTCATTGCCGAATTCATCTGTAATTACCATCTCTATTTTGCTTATTTTATATCAATGTCAACATTGATCATATTATTTTTTGACTTTTCTGCCAACTCTGACTAAATGCACACAATAAGAGCTGAAGTTACCATATTGAAGCAATTGGTTGTCTCTCTCTTTTTTTTTTTTAAATCAGAATTCCTGCAATATGTGGCACAGAGCCCTGAATTGGTTCTCGAAGGGAACGTCTCCCGGCTACCGAGACTGTTTTATTCTTGTACCCATCACAATATTGCATCGTTTCTCCGCTCTCCAGTCTTAGTGCATTGTTCAAAACGTTCAAATTTGTTTGGTTTACTTTGTTTCCTATCTCCTGAAGAAATAAAAAAAATATATATATACATTTTAACGTTTGTGGACCTTTTCTTCACACACACACGCATGCAAAAATGCAGCTTGTCTGTTTCCATCGGCTGTAAAGGCCGCGTTTGTTTTCTGCATGCGACACTGAAAGACTGAATGACGCTGCAAACAATCAGCTTTTGTCTGCTTTCCGCTTTTGAATACGCATTTTTAACAGCGACGAGGAAAGCAATTTAGCGCAAACTGAAGCCGCTACACCGCTAAATGAAGAGTTTGCGCTGATGCGAAGGAGGCCCCGGAGGTCACATGGTGGCCACATCTGCTCGGCACGGGGAGCGGAAGCGCCGGCGCTTGTGACGTCACCCGGCCCGGTGACGTCAGCGGCGCGCTGCGGTGCTGGAGGAAGATGGCGGGGTCCAAGGTGAAGCAGGACATGCCTCCTCCGGGAGGCTATGCCGCGTTCGATTACAAGAGAAATCTGCCGAAACGAGGACTTTCCGGTACTTTCATAACACATCCGTGCACTGAACATAAATTCGTAGACATATATAGACTGTATGACGTTTATTCTCTCCACAAACAGCGGATAATGCTAACAAATTAGCCTGAAGTTGATCTACTAAGGTAAAATGTGGACGTTTTGAGGCTTTAACACACAACTGGCCGTTTGGGATCGCTGCATATATATCTTTATCATCGTATTAGAATAAAACAAGTCAGATATGCATCGTTTTATGAACGTGATGAAGCGAATGTTACTTTTAACAGGCTAGCTCCGAGTGTCAAACAAACAAAAACACATGGTTAAGCAAAAGTTTAGCGTTTTTTGTTGTTTGAAACAGCCCAGTTGCTGTTTGAAAGTGTATTTTGTTGGTTAATATTCTCAGTTTTCTTGAGATCTTCCTGCAATGCATGCATCTGCTCCTGCAACTCTTAAAAACGCCACCACCACATCCCCTCTTCTCCAAGATGGACGTTATTATCATCAATATTTGATGGAGGGCGAGTCAAAGCATGAGCCCAGCCAGGTCACAGGACTGGGTGTGGGGGTGGCCTGTCATCTTCATGACAACCTTGGAAGACCTGAGTGCAATCCGGAGCTGAAAGTCAGCTTGACCCGATTTTTCAAGATCAAACCTTTTAGGGTTAGAACAAGAAAAGTTTGGCCTGTTCTGACTTTTGGGTTCACGCCATCTCCAGATTGACCCATTTTTTAAATCTTGTTCTTTATCAAGGTGTCTAAATAAGTCTTAATCATGGATCCTGAATGTTAGATGCGCCCAGTCACACACAACAAATAGGACCATTAAGTCTATGAAGCAGTATTTTAAGTGCCCTCTGCCTGTTTTGCTCTAGTTATCAATCATGTTGTGAATTGTCAATCACGGATGCTTTCCTTCAACAGGATATAGCATGTTTGGTATTGGCATTGGAATCATGGTGTTTGGCTACTGGAGGCTTTTCAAGTGGAACAGAGAGAGAAGGCAAGGCACTTTTTGGACGACGTCACACAGCCAAATGTGCATTTACCGGTGTGTCACGGCGGCCTGTTTTATCCTGCAGGCGCCTACAGATCGAGGAGATGGAAGCCAGGATAGCTCTGATGCCCCTGATGCAGGCGGAGCACGACCGGAGGTGACGGAGCGCGCGGGAAACGCGGCTCAAACGTTTTAACGCGCCTGTGGTAACGGATGGTTTCTCTGCTGCAGGACCTTACGGATGCTTCGAGAAAACCTAGAAGAGGAGGCAGTCATCATGAAGGACGTTCCAGGTTGGAAGGTAAAAGCACGGGCGTCCTCCTGGAGTGACTTTAATAGATGTGGACGACTTCATTGACGCAAGCCCCCCCCCCCCCCACGCAGGTCGGCGAAAGCGTCTTCCACACAGACCGCTGGGTGACCCCCATGTCAGAGGAGCTGTTCAACCTCCGGCCCCGTGAAGAAATGGTGAACCAGCGGTTTGGGCTCCTGCGATACCTCTGAGTGCTGCAGTCCGTCACTCTCCTGCGTCTCAACTCTCAATTCAGCTTGTAAATGTTTAATATTAAAATCTTTCCTGGATCTCACGTTTCCTGTCTTAACTGCCCCTGCACACACACCAAGTTTAAACTAGATTGATTCATTAGTAAACCTGCAAATAGTGATGTTAATGCTGCATAAAATGAAGTCAAACACTGATTTAGTATTAAAGTGTTGGTCAACTTCAGTCTTAATCTTGACCCAGGACAGTCCTGTAACCCTGAACTAACTAGGTGTGTGAACACCGGGTCAGAAGGGTGACCCATCGCCGCTACGCCTAATCTGGTTGTTGTGCATCGACGTCAGTGGCTAATGGTTTTAATCTCACCCATTACACAGCTCAAATCCACCACAGCCAATGTGTTAAGAGCGTAGCGAGGAGCACGTACACACACTCGGGAGACGTGGTAGTCTTTCCAACCCCTTTATTGAGATCAAGGACTCTGGAAGGACAGGTCAGATCTTGACGGGCAGGGCCTCTTCCCCGGAAGACGCTGCCTCTGGAGCTTTCCACCAGCCGGATATCCTGGCAAGGGAACCTCGTCTGCAGCACACCTCTGGCCTGGAAGGCAGGACGCCGGTCAGATTAACACGCCCACGCCTTAAAACCCCGCTTTAAAAAAAGAAAGAAGACTCACCTGACGACCTCGCCCGTGACCGTCGCTCGACCCACTGTGGCTATCCGCTCCAGTCCGATTAGGTCCAGTCGGGGCTTAGGGGGTCCGTTTAACCTAGGAGAGAAAAAAAAAGATGCACAGATTAAACCCAGCAACCAACCCCGGAGCACAGTATCAAATGCATGCAGCCCTACTCATGAATCTGGAACTCACCAGTTATTCAAACTTAAGTGTACAGTTAAGAGATTACAACCATTGCACATTTAGGACAGCTGGGGGGCGTTTAAGGAGCAATTCTGAGGACTACTGCAGTGAGCAAAAGTGGACTGACCCACCAAGTTAAGAGACCAGCGCTTTTGGTGGACTTGAGGCAGAGCTCAATTGACTTTACGAATTAGGAGCGAAAGGGTCCATGGCATGTTGTAACTCACATGTGAAGCAGAAATCTAAGCATGGCTAACTGGAAGGTATTCATGGAAACAATGAGAACTGAGTCTGAAGGATGTGAGCAAAGCAAAAGGAGATTTTTACCTCACGTGCATTGGCCTATTTTCTCCACATATGACCTAGGCATGAGAGCAGCTTTCATCTCTGAGGAGCACTTGTTGGTAGGCGCAACACTTCACTCTCCAAGGACTTGTAGCTTTTTGAAGTGGCTGACCTCTTGAATGTACGTAATGAAGCATTAACATGACCAGACACCAAGTGACGCGTTCCCCGCATCTCAATGCGGCACTGATTGAGGGGGGAGGGAGGGGGGGTCAGTAGTCAACACCCAGGTTTCACCAGTACCCAAAAGGTTCCCACTTAACAGCACTTTTGGACAGTTGAGACTCCTGAAGCACCCAACCGGGCCCGAGCAGCTAGACTGAAGCGAACCCAATTACCAATTAATCCAGCACCTTCTAATGGAGCAAAAGCGACTGCCAATTTGTTAGGCCAGGGAAGTTCGTCTTTGGAGCGGGTGACTGTAGCGGCAATTCTCCCCACATAGGATAGTTTTGAAAGGCAAGAACCAAGATCTTTTTCCACAGTTCGTTTAATAGGCTCCATGAAGCCAAACTGACAGAGAAAAAATATTGATCATACAAAGAACATAAAGTACAAAATCGTTCCCGGCTGAAATTTTACTCTGGGGAAACCAAGTTACATTTTTCGATCATTAAACAAGATTAGTCCATGTTACAGCACACTTAAAATGCAGGTGTTGAGCAGAAGATACCTTGGGCAGACTTCATGAACAGCCGGCCACTCCGGAGGCGCAGTTCACCAGTCTGAAAGGAATTCACTCTTTTGGGAAATTGAACATATAGGAGCCTCGGCTAAACTAACGTCTGCAGTAAAAATGGAATTCAGCACGGCAATTCTTTCCTCAGTTTAAAACCTGGCAAGAGCTGGTTCTGTCAGAGACCAACTGGGAAAATAAAGCCCCATCTGATATTTCACATAGAAAAAAGAAATAAGGAATCAAAAACAAGAAACATGTAACGTGCTGGACAAGTCTTCAACGGTGGTAGCCTTTGAATGAAAAGCCACAAGGAGCCAATGTTTGATCCCTATATAAAAAAGGGCCTAAGAACCGGATCATGGCTTGAGTTTCAGGAATACAATGCCCAATTCCGGGGAGTGAGTCTCCAGTAACAATTTGAAACATTAGGAATGGCTACATTTTTTTTTTTTTTTAAGATGCCTACAACAAAACTACAAAACTAAGGTCAGCAATAACACGTGGACTTTTCTTGAGGAGCAAATCTTTGAAATACCGCCAGCCAAGTGATGATCTTGATTCAGGGAGATGCTTACTCGTGTGCAGCTGAGGATAAGAAGTGGGCACACAGGTAAAGACACTGAAAGTTCCAACACTGGAGTTTTAACAACATCCCCCTCAACCCATCACAGTACTTAAACCCCTCCCCCTCCTCCCTTTCTTTGTTTCGTATAAGGGCTCCATCTGAGAATAGGTAGTCAGCATTGTCACTTCAGCGTTGCTAGCCTCCAGTCAGAGCAAGGCTTGAGGGCTAGGATAAATTTGGCGACCGCATACAGGTTTCAACTTAGGCTCAGGTACAAAACTGAGGGGCTGACTTCAAGCAAGTTTGTATGTTGGGGCTGCAAGAGGGTTTTAAAGAACTGATTTGGATGGCTTATAAAGGGATTGTTCGGGTTTGGGGGTGGGGGTGGGGTGGGGGGGGGCCGCCTTGTCCACGTGTGGCTAAATTGATGGCTTTTGAAGACGCGACAGCCCCAACATAGGCCTATTCACATCACAAATGCGTATCATTCATGCTTACCATAGCCATCATATCCGTCACGGTAGGATCCGGAGCGGTCGTATCCACCCTGGCCCCTGGAGAGAGAGGGAAAAAAAGGTTTTTAATACCCCTGCCAATGAGACACATCCAAGAATCTTAAATGAAATCCTTAAATGAAAATTCTTACCGGTTGTCTCTGTAGCCGCCACCAGACGAGTATCCTCCACTTCTGTAGCCACCGCTGCCACCGAAGCCCCGGTCGTTGCCGCCATAGTTTCTGTCGCCATAACTCCTGTCCCCATAGCTTCTCTCCCCACCATATCCTCCTTAGAATAAACGGCCACAAATGAGAAACAAATAGATGTAATTACAACAATGGCCACACAATGCAGAGATGTACCTCTGGAATAACCCCCTCGGCCACCTCTTCCCCTGGATCCACTGAATCTGCCGCCTGACTGGAAGCCTCCCCTGGGACGTAGACCCTTCCCCGCTTCATCCACACGAATAGCCCGGCCATCCAAAGACTACGAATCAAAAACCACGTTTTAAATACGTTACTGGACGAAATGCAAAAAAAATAAAAATAAATAAAACGTGCGGGCTCCTTTACTGATTTAGTGATCCGCAAAGAGGGTAAAAAGGCTCGCATACCTTGCCGTTCATCGCCGTCATGGCGTCCTTCGCGTCGTCTACATTATCATATTTCACAAAGCCAAACCCGCGAGATCTGCCGGTCTCTTTGTCTCGGATCACGTCCACTTTAAAAAAAAAAAAAAAAAGAAATTAGGAAAAAAAAAAAAAAAACCCAACAAAAGCGTGTTTAATGGAGGGCTTCTCCCGCCGCGGGGCCGTTATGCGGCCGGGGTGGACCTACCCTTCTCGATGGTGCCGTACTTGCCGAAGGCCTCGGCCAGAGACTCCTCGTTGGTCTCGAAGCTCAGACCCCCGATGAACAATTTACCCTCGTCCGACATCCTCGCTGCTGCTGCGGATCAGAAAATGGGGTTCACTCACACACACACGCGCTCACACACGCACGATGCGACGGTGGGGTGGGGGAAGGGGGAGGGGGGGGAGGAGGCGCAGCGGCACCGGGCTCGGCCGGGCCCGGGCCCGCACTCGCGTCTGCGCAGGCGGGTAAAGTCGGTCGCCTGCGCCCTCAATCACGGCCGCCCGCGCCGTAAAACAAACACGCCCGCTCGGGCCCGTTATGCGGGAGCGCCGGGGGGCCCGAGGCGGGCGGGTCGTGGGCTGCAACACGCACACACGCACACGCACGCCCCCCCCGCGGCTAGGCTAGGCCTCATGGCCGGCTCCCAGCTAACGGGTCCGTTTTTACCAGCGCCATTTTGTAGCGCTCGGGCTCGGCTCTTTTTGTCCGACGGACCGCTTCGAGACGCGCGGCCCGGGACTCGGGGGGGGGATTAAAATGTAACCGGGGTAAAAAGAAGCAGCGTGAGCGCGGTCCGGGGGGGGGGGGGGTGCGCACGGACGGGGAAACATTGTCGAGCCGAGCCGGGCCAGACTACGCAATCGCACGGGCGCACGCGCCGCGGGCGCCGCATCGCTTAATTGCCGTCAAAGCGGAAAAAAAAGGCCCCCCCCCGCGACCCGACAGAGCGGCCCGGGGTTAAAACGGCGGCGGGGAAGGTCCGGACGCGTGTGCGGGGCGGCGGAGGCCGGGTTACCTTGGTGTGATAGGTGGTGACGCGACGGCTCCGAGGTCCAGAATCAATGAGCGACACAGCGCGCGCTCCACTTTTCACTGCTAAGCCTGATGACGTAGCCTCCCCGCGCGCCTTTGTCCGCCGCCCGCGGACACAGCGCCGCCCGGCGGCCTGGTGGCCGCTCGGTGGAACTGCACCCGCGTCGAGGCGGTTCGAGGGGGGGCGTTTACACGACGAGCTGTTCGTCGCGGGGGGAATACATATATATCTATATACACACACACATATATATACACAATATGTGTGTGTTTGTCAAGACGGTTGTTTTTCTCGGTCGGGGCGCTCGGTGACCCGTGGACAAACGGGCCGGGAAGCATGAGAGGGGGGGTGGGGGAGGCGGAAGCAGGAGGAGGATGAGGAGGATGAGGAGGAGGGGGGTGGGGATGGGAAAATGAATAAGAAAAGGGAGATTTACCATTCGATGCAAATTAGTGTTTTGTTTTCAAATGAAATGCATGCGAAACCTATCTCTGCACCCCCCCTTGTCTGATAAGTGTGGTCCCGGCTTGCAATGATGTGTTAGATTTTCAAATATTGTGAATTATTGATTGGATACTACATTCGTCATCTAAAGAGGCTGATCAGAGGAAAAGGGAATCTTGGGGTTTCCTTTCCTGTGAGAAACGTCAAGTGTTACCCTCTTCCTGAGCTAAAACTATGTTAGAAATGAAAGAAAGACACATAAATCCCACTGTGAGAGACACACGGAAACCGCACAAGCCTCTTGCAGATTTTAGTGTTGTTTTTTTTTTATTAGTAGTAATTTCCTTTTTTTTACATCGTGATTTTGCAAAATATTGTGCACCTTCTGCAGAGAAATACTGACATCCAAGACACATCATGCTAAGGCAATGGAATGCTAACATACATTCTTTATCATTTGTACAAAACAGTGATTAGAATAAAGGGAGACTGAAACTTGTGTGATAGGCTACATGGGAACTATCGTGTTGCATAAAGTAATAGCTTAACAGTGAGAGCCACACAATTCTGATGTCATTTTCTCCATCTTCTTTTGGCAACACAGCATGCACTCTGCTGCTCTTTCACTTATTCCACAAGGTGATTGGTGAGTAGGTCACAGTGAGTAGATCTGTTGTCCAGCGGGCTATGGGCGATGGTGGGGCCGTCGGTACGGGTGCGGTGTTGAGATTTGGGCTTTCCTGCGACTCAGCCTTCGCTGGCGCCGCTGATGCATCATAACCTGCAGCTGCTTCAGTTTATAATGCAGCGTTTGATTCCCCCGGGTGGATGACTGTAATTGACACTCACCTAAAAGATATCAAAATGGCAAAAATGCATCTGAAATAAACCGTAAAAAAGAGTTTAGTCATTTAGTTTAGGGAATATAAAGCTCACCAGAAGTATTTCTGAGTTGGTCGCTCTGCTGGTGGTCTGTTGCTGTTTTGCTTACTGCTTTGTTTTGCTCTTCTTTTGCATTTGGGATGGGGGAGTGGAGACCCGGGGGCGCGGGCGGAGACCCCTGGCTCCGGTAGGGGGCCTTGAGGAGGTCGTCAAGGATCTGCAGAATAATAGCTATGCCATGCTGATGCTGGCTGATGCTGCTCTGATGAGAAGGAGCCAAAGTGCCTGAGAGCAGAGGAGAGAAGAGCGGGTGAGCAACCCGCGCAAATGGAGACACCGAAGGTCCAACTTAATAAAGTTAGCGGCGGTTTTCAGCCGCTCAAGTGTGCTGATCCTCAGGCAAGTGCCGCCTGCACGCTCACCAGAAAACGTCCCGGAGTAGAAGCCTGGAGAGTGGCTCACAAAGCTTTCTATGACGGCTCCTGGCGGCCTGATCAGCTCCGGAGGTGATGGAGCCTGAGCATCGCTCTACAGAAGAAGAACAGAGATAGTTTGCCGGTGGGTTGTTATAGGGATTACCTTTAATAAGGGACTACACGGGACTAACGTTTTTCCCGGCTGAAGCGGGCATCGGGCTCCCGGCTGAGCTGGAGCTCCTCGAGCTGTCTGGTTGGGAACAGTCGTGAGGTGGAGAACCCGAGGCTGCAGCCTGAGCCGGAGAGAGGTGCGAGGGGCAGATCTGATCGCTACAAGTCACAGGACGGGTGGTGTCCTCCGAGAGGGAGGCGCAGTCTTTTGAGTTGGAGTGGGCTCTTGGTCTCTGAGGGCTGGGCCGGCACGAGGAGGATCCCGGCGCTGAAGTGAAGGATTGGGAAGTGGGAGGCGTCTTGGATCTGCTGGGGCCGACCGCTCTCAGGTCCCGTTTCCTCTGCAGCTCCGTGACGTCCTGAGCCGTCAGCTGGAGTTCCACATACATCACGTGGGTGCCAGCTTCAAGGTTAATGTATATGGGGGAGCGCCCAGACAGGAAATCCCTGACCTATTCCAGAAAAGAAACACTTTAACGTACAATCACGTACTCATGATACATCTGAACAGGTGTACGTGTGTGGTTTATTATCCTGTACAACATGAGTGTTTTTAATCCATATATCTATGCGATCAGAAGCATATGGTGCACTCTTGTTGCAATACACAGCATAACCACATAAAGAACTCATAGGAAACATTCAGAATAAAACTAAACTGTGACCTGGATTTCTGTTAAACTTTCCAAAATGTCCTTAAAACTTCTTTCGGGCCTCGCATTTGGACACTGTGAAGGAAAAAAAAAAAACAGAGCAAGTTGCTTTTGTCATTCGGTTACACGTGACTAATTTCACAAAATGTCTCATTTCAGCGTCATCACTGAATTTACTCACGACCAAACCAGCTTCAATGACAGGTACGAGGGTCAGCCTGCTTCCATCTGTTACACCCAGGTCCAGCAGACTCCCCGCGGTCAGCTGCCTGCCACGGAGCCGTTTTGTGGTCAGCGCAAGGAGCCTCAACGACCCATTAATGTGGATCAACGTGGTGCCGGACGCGAACTCACCGGTGTTTGTGCACGAGGACGATCCTGTCTGTCTGCAGCCTCAGTCTTCTGGAGAGGCGCGTCCTCAGCCCCTCCACGGTCTCCCCTCGGGGGATAGTTAGTTCCACCGGGCTGCCGGTCGTGGAGGTGATGGCCAAACGCATGGTGGGCTGACCCGTGGACACCTCGGACCCGCAGTGGGCAGACCGGCCGGCGGGGAAGCTCCAGAGCCCCCGCTGCTGCTCCATTCTGCCGCTATAGTCGGATCCTGGTCGCTACAGCTCCTCTCGCTGGCTGCGTCGGCCGCTGCAACACTCAGCCGGTGCGTAAAAGCACCTCGGTCCTTCCAGCGAACGCCCCGCCCCCCCGGGGGGGCGGCAGCCAATCAGAAACGGCCTCACGGGCCCGTCAGCGAGTGCCGCCCAATCAGAGCGGCCGCTTCCACACCTGGTTTCACCCCGTAAGGAGTGTCACTCACCATTCATAAATGATGCAATCTGCAAAGCTTCAGCATTTAGTCCAGGATGTCGCCACATGAGACTGTCCAGGGGCGCAGGCACACAGTGAATCACCTTATTTTCACAACATGTATGGGATAGTCGCGTTATCTCCGATCTGGAAGGAAGGAATCATGCGTCGAGGGAGATCGGGTTGACGGGGGGGCCCGTTTGTCCTCGGTTGTGCGAACTGTGTGGGGCTTAAAGGCGATGCGCTGTCATTTTCCACGTGAGAGCGGGGGGTTTCACGCTCAAAGCCCTTCCACGCGTGCCCGCCTCTCCGGATGTCGTGAGGCGCACCTCGCAGGCGCCGTTCGGGGCCTCTCTCTCTCTCCCTCTCTCTCTCTCCCTCTCTCTCTCTCTGCGTCCTGCAGTCCCTCCTTCACCCGGCGTGCCAGATCCCGGTCTCTCGGGTCCGCCACAGGATGTCAGGACGCGCCCGTCACATTCGCAGGGCGAAGAGGAGCCGCCTGGAGTAACGTGACGTAGGCAGCCCGGGAGGTCACAGAAACGCAGCTGATATGCTTCTCATAATGGCGGCTAAAAATAGTTGCCCACCACCCCCCCCCCCGCCTTCCACACACACTTTATCCAGCCTGCGTCATATCGCCTACCTCTTTTCCTTGATCCGCCCCCGCACTCACTCCCTCTCAGACATATTTGTCTCGTTGTGTTTAAACCCGTGCAGAAGGTGAAAAATAGATCAATCCCTGCTCTTCTGCTGCACCATCATTTATTCAGCAGGTCGTGCACGCCCTCACGTGTTGTGCACACAGTCAACTCATATTTTCTTTTCACTTTTCTTTTTTTTTGGGGGGGGTCATAAATAGTGGAATTTAACAGGGATTTCACAATAAGCTCTTCTCGGTCGTCTCGACCTTTTCAATCATTGGATGGACTGAGTGTCTCTGTGGAATTTGTGTCCTCCCCCGTCTCCTCGGACCAGCCCCTCAACATCCTCCTCCTCCTCTCCACGGTAACAGGTCCCTCCAACATCTCGCACACACGGGCGAGCGGGGAGAGGTGGCTGCTTTGCATTCCTCAGACGACGCCGAGAACAATTCCACAGGATGTCCTGCTCTCCAGAGCGAGCGCAGACGCAGTGCTGACGTCACCGTCCTGGAACTCACACACACACACACACACACGCACACAGGAGTGCTCGTTCTCTCCTCCGCGTTTATATCACTCCTCCTCGGCCTCTCTGGCACTATTTCCCAGATATTCTGTTATGTCCTACCCAGAGTTCCTGAAATTCAAAGAGGAGGTATGCAAAGAATTCACGGCGCTTTGATTCCAGCGCACGAACAATTACAAAAGAATAAAAACTGAAAGTCGCCCTCCTGGCTCCAAGGTTGTCTTTCTGCCTTTAGAACAACATAAGCCCCCAATTTAAGAATATATAGGTTACAAATGGATAGATAGATAGATAGGTAGATAGATAGATACAGTGAACAATAACGGCACGTGGATGCCACCGTGTGGATAAATGTGGTATTACACCAAAATAAAGTTCCTTTTTTTTGGCCTTAAAATGAAACAACTGCCCCCTAAACGAGCAGGTTCAATCACATTAAAGACAATATTCGACATGTCTCGTCTGGTGGCAAAGCCTAAATCAATAAAGAAGCGACTCCCCACCCCGGGAGGAGGAGGAGGAGGAGGAGGAAGGGGGGGGGGTGCTCATTCATGAGCATCCACCGTGAATGAGGACGGTGTTCTCCTCCAGCCCGCATCATCGCCCTCCTCCGCCATCGTCAGAAGGGGGGGGGGTCACGTGGGAGCCGGGGGTGGGTGTGTCCTATCGTGTGCAGGTTCATTCATAACTACGGTCGCTTATTTGGAGCCCAAAAACTGAAGTATGCAGACGGGCCAGGCTGGACCGGAGTCTACAGACAGGTGAGTCCGAGCTGCGCTCCCAGTCCGGAGCGGACCCCCCGCTCCTCTGCTCTTATGTAAGGCCCGGGGATGGGTGCCACGGCTCGGCTTCAGGTCGGGGCTGGACGGGAGTTGCGGCGGGGAGCGTCCTCGCCGGTGCCCCTGGAGGACTCAGCCCCGGTTCGCTCTCTCTCTCTCCCCGCAGGGTGCCAGCGGACGACGCGAGAATGTGGGACAGCCCCGGCCGGCGAGTTTTCTCCGGAGAGAGGAAGACGGCGGTGCTGAGGCTGAGGACGCTGCTGCTGCTGCCGCTGAGCGCCGCCGGCTGCAGCGGCTCGCTGTAGTCAGCCTGCGCGGAGCGGAGGGAAGCTGCTCCAACACCGCCTGAATAGACCGTAAGACGGAGCATCTGGACACCATCAGCACCCCCCCCCCTTCACCACCACTCCATCATCATCCTCATCCTCCATCAGTGCACGCTGCCTCAAACAGCCTGTCTGTCTGTCTGTCTGTCTGTCTGTCTGTCCGCCCGACGATCTGTTCAAATAAGAGGATGATGTGACGGTCAAAGTCACTGGAACTCACACTTGCGCGCTCACGCACGCACGGGCGCGCACACACAGACACACACACACACAATACTTAGATAAACAACAACGATAAGAACAATATTGTTTTGTTTTGTTTTTTGGCTTCTTTGGATATTGAAATAGATCAATATAAAACAGATGTAATGTTCAGTGCGCTCCTCTTGTCTCCAGCACACCTATACCGTGCCTCTGTATGTATGTATGTATGCAATATTACATAAAACGGGGCCCTCACATGTTCGGGGTGTGTGCTGCGGAGTCGCCAGCATGAGTAAGAATGCAGTAACCGGTGTTACACAAGCTTCAGTCTGTGTAAATAATCACGCTACCGTCATGAAGTCAGCGTTTCCTGGGCATCTTTGGGGCATTCCACGCCTCGCATGGGCGCGCGCGCACACACACACACACACACACACCTCTTTTTTTTTTTTTTTTGCTCGCACTTCCGCGCTGAAACACGTCCATGCATGTGCGGTGACGGCTGTGTCTGACCTCCGCAGGGTTGTCCCTCGCTGACCTGGACCATGAGCAATGATTTGGCCGTTCTGACAAGTCTGACGGAGAACTCCACTGTGAGTAGCAGCGACGCCTCAGCTCTCAGAGCACTTTGCACCTTCACAAGAGCGCCCACCCACCCGCCACCCCCTTGGCACCCATGCGCCTGGGTGGAGGCGTGACTCCTGGGCGGTCAGAGGTGTCCGTCTGTCTGATGGGTTGTGTGTGTGCGTGTGTGTGTGTGAGTGTGTGTGTGTGTGTGTGTGTCAGCCGTTTGTCTGACACGGTGCGTTGGAAAGCTCGAAGGCAGAAAATGGCTCAGCTGTCCCTCCGGTTGATTGATTAAACTGTTCTCCCCGTTTGGCTGAGCTTGTAAAAACAGACACTTTGACAAGCCTGGCGTTTTTCTCTGCGTGCGTGCACACACGTGTCACGGCGGCTGAATATATGCGTGTGTGTGTGTGTGTGTGTGCGCGCGGATGCATCTTTGCAGCCACATTATTTTCCCGTGCCGCTTCAGTTTGAGCGCTAAAACCTCCTTTTCTATTCAGCACGGGGGAGCTTCATTATTTCCCCATCACTCCTCTAAAGTAGAGCAGAATGAACACGTTATTATTGCACACACTCTATAAACCTGCTGCGAATGATGACACTCGACGGAGGGAGAATAATAATAATAATAATAATAATAATAATAATAATAATAATAATAATAATAACAACAACAACAGCAACAACAACAACAATAATAATGATAATAATAAAAGGTTCTCCATGGGAAGAGGAGCCAGGAAAGTCTGGCGCGGGGATTGCTCATGTGCGTCTGCATCCTCCTCCTCCTCCTCTGATTTCCATTTTTAGCTTGCGGAGGCCTCGCTTCTCTCTCATTGAGAGGAGCCGGGAAATTGAATTAAGGGTCTCGCTGACGTTTCGATTAGCATCCCCCAAGCTCACTCAGCCAAGACTATTAATCAGGGAGAGTGGAGGAGAGGACAGCCGCGCTGTCAGCTGCGCCGGAGCCGGGCCGCGGATCTACGGGAGCCGCGCGTAAAAAAAAAAAAAAAAGCGAGCCGCCGAGGGAGATAAGAGCGGCTTCGGTGTTGATTATGGCCCTTATTAAATGTTACGCTACTTATGTGACACCCTGACGCAGCGCAGAGATTCCGCCCTGGTGGAAAGGGAGGAAAAACGCATTACTGTCCCAGCGGGGTTGGCGCAGATTTGCACAAAAGAAATAAATAAACGACGCGCAAAAACAACACACACACACATACACACACACACACACACAGACAGGAGCGATGCGCTCCAGCGCCTCAACGGGTTATTGTGCAACACGCGCAGGAAGAGAGGGCACAGACCATCAAGGGTGAGCAGACTTCTGCTGCAGGCTCAACTATTCCCGCGTATTGTGTTTATTTTTATATTCATGTGATGCGATGTGATGTGTGCATGTGTGTGTCGCTGACTACCGAGCCGCTCCGGGCTCCTCCGTTGATTTAAGGGCCCCCTCTGCCCCCCCTCCAGGAGGTGCCCGTGTCTGCAGGCCAGGTGGAGAACTATGTGCTGCTGCTGGTGCTGCTGAGCGCCTTCGCCGGGGGGACCCTGGTCCTGCTCTCTCTGCTGCTCCTCTTCTGTCACCGCTGCTGCATGGGCGGACGCCGCTACTCCAGGTGCGAGGTGCCGCGTCCGGGGGGGGGTCATTCCCGCCCGCGTGCACTGCCCGACTGACATTGCTTCCGTTCAGGGCCAGCGACGACCTCGAGAAGACCAACACCACCTACGCCGAAGACTCCCAGCCCACTCAAGGTAGGCGCGGCCTCAAGATTCGCTCGCTTGTTCCGGCGGTCCCGCCCACCCAACCCAACCCAACCGCCGCTTCCCCTCACGCAGAAATCACCATCCATCTGGACGAATCGGACGCCTTCTCTGCCACCAGCTGTCAAGATGGCGAGTCCGAGCGCTTCGTCTCCACTGGCTACACGGGCCGCAGAGTCTCCTTCAACGAATCGGCGCTTTACGAGAAGGAGAAAACGACCCAAAGCGACAAAGTGCGCAGGTAGCGTTGGGTGGTGGTGGGGGGGGGGGGCGCACAGCGGGCCTTCGTCACACGCTCTGGGCCTTTCCTCAGGTACACCCTGACAGAGGGAGACTTCCACCACCTGAAGAAGGCCCGCCTGACGCACCTCCACCTGCCCCCGGCGCCCTGCGACCTGAAGATCCTCACCATCATGGAGTGCGACTCGGCGGGGAGCAGCACCAACAACATCAGCGAGGCCGCCGCCCCGCCCAACCTGCCCGTCACCATCTACCAGGTGAGCCGCCCTCGAACCGCGACCCCTCCCCCCCCCAACCTCTCTGTCACCCAGCGTCTCTGACTGCCGTCGATTCCCGTCCCCCACAGACCAGCGAGAGGCGAGTCCTGGACTGGGCCGGGCAGGGCCTCAGTGGAGGTCTGCCCGGGGACGAGCGCCACTCCACAATCCTGGAGGCGGGGCTGGCGCAGGCTCCCCTCACCATCAAGAAGCGGTCGCAGACGGTGAGTCTCCCCTCTGACCTTCGATTGAAGATCACGAAACAAGCGCACGTTAAAAAACTCGGGAGCGGCTGGGACGAGCTCTACAAGTCCAGATGTCGGGATCTCACATCTGGCTGAAAACGCGCCTCATCAACCAAAAAAAAAAAAAAAACCCGCTGAAATTCGGGTTTTGCAGCAACGCAGGACTGAGTGGGACACACTGATCCTGTTAGAAAGCCAAGTTTCAGAGAGGACGGTAGTCAGCAGCTGGGCCCCCCCCCAGAATAAATATTTGCATGTTAATGAGGCTGCTGCTGAGTCACAGCAGGAAAGGCGCTCTGCCGTGAAGGCCCCGCCCCCTGCCTGTCCCCGTTCATCACCGCCTGCTCAACCAACCCCAAAAATCTCATCAGGCTCCCGCACCGCTCTCCCCCTCCTCCCCCCTGCTCAGATGGAGGCCGTCAGGGACAGAGGGGAGGCAGAGGACGACCAGGGGTCCAGGGCGCCAGCGGCGGGCCAGGCCTCGGTGCTGCACTTCCTCTCCAAACTGCGGCGCCACGCCAGTTTGGAGGGGGCGGGACCCTACTTTAAGCGATGGAAGTTTGACAGCAGCCACAGGGCTGCAAGCCTGGACGCCAAAGGTTTGTTGAAGCGTCACGAAAGCCGCCGGCGCCGTTTTGTTTTGTTTTTTTAAAGCGGGCGCGAGGCTTGACGTCTGTCGCTTGCGCTCTCCCGTCAGGATCTCCCAAGAGGAGGCCCTTTCAGAGGCAGAGGGCGGCCAGCGAGACCGGCGACCACGGCGAGGACGACTCCCCTCCGCTGCGAGACGAGGCGGCGGACCCCGTGGCCCGCGCCCCCGTCCTCCAGGCGCTCTCCGCCGAGTCCCTGTCCCGCAGCTCGGCCTTCCTCGGCAGGTGCGTCCCTTTCCCACGGCGCCGCGAGGCTCAGCGCGCCGGGTTGAACGCCCGCTCTCTGTCCGTGCAGGCGGGACCCGCCACCCGGCCCCCCGGCGGCTGACCTTCGCTCAACGGTGGCTGTCGCGGGAGAAGGCGAAACCCAGTTCTGGCCCGTCGGGAGGTCAGAGGTCACGGGAGAGAAGAACGAAGCGGAGACACCGAAGGGATGGGGGCGGAGCGAAGAGCCGGATCCGTCGCGCACGGGGAAGGGGGCGGACCTAGAGGCCGAGGACGGGGACGAGTCGGCGCCGGAGGCCGTGGCGAGAGGAAGGGCCGACTCGGGCTCGTCGATTTCCTTCGTGATCCGCCAGGAGAGCGCGGAGGCGGCGCCCTCCCTGTACAGGGACATCTGGAGCCTGAGGGCGTCGCTGGAGCAGTACGTGTCTTCGGACCAGAGCAGCACCGACCACGAGTCCGTGCGCAGCGACGCCGACAGCGTCTCCTCCCTCTGCGGCGCGGGCGGGCGCCCCGGCCTCGACAGCTGCCTGTCGCAGGACCTGGACGACGACCCCGAAGGGGACGCGGAGGCCGACGCCCTGGACGGAGGGGCGAGGGGGTACAACGACGCTGGGGGCGGGGCCGGGGGGGAGGCCGAGGCGGGGAACCGCAAGCTCCTTCAGATGGACAGCGGCTACGCCTCCATCGAAGCGCCGCCCCGCGCCCCCGAGGAGATGCGCCTGTTCGGGACCCCCGGGGCCCCCCGGGGGAAGACGGCGTCTGAGCGGAGGATGTTCTTCACCAGCTCGGGGAGGAAGGGCTCGGTGTGCGAGAGCATCGAGGCCAAGCTGTTCCAGGAGGAGCTGGAGGACGAGATGACGGACGGCGGCGAGGAGAAGCCCAAGGCCCGACCCGCGCCCGCGGACCAGCTCAAATCCCGCCAGGAGCCGCAGCCGCCGTCTCCCGCGCTGAAGGCCGCCCCGTCGGCCTCCAGCCCCCACAAGCCTCGCCTCCGCCGCCGCGACTACAGCATCGACGAGAAGACGGACGCCCTCTTCAACGAGTTCCTCCGACACGACCCGAGATTCGACCAGCAGGACTCCCCGATGCGCGCCCGCCACAGATCCCGGGTCCACCTCCGGAAACAGTGGCAGAGACACAAGCAGTACAGCGACCCGGGCTCGGGCGCCGGGGGGAGGTACTCGCCGTCCTTGGAGAGGCAGAGGTTCACGCCGCTGAGGCGCGGCGACAGCGCCGGGTACCCCCTGGACACCAGGTACCACAGCACGCTGTCGCGCATCGCCAGCGCCGCCGACGAAGAGGCCAGCGAGGTCGCGGCCTGCGAGGAGGCGGGAGGAGCGGGCGCGGAGGGCGCGGACCCTCCGGGCGAGGGGGACGCGGGGGGCGGCGGCGGCAGGGCGCGGCCCGGGAGAGGCGCGCAGGGCTGCCGGGCGCCGGGCGGGCGCGGCGACGGTCGCCGGGCGACCGCGAACGGCACGGAAAGCACAATCAGCCCGCGAGACAACAGGAACAACAACAGCAGTCAGGCCATTCTGTCGGAGGCGTCCCCGCCGGCCGAGTCCGACCTGACGGACAAGCTGGCGGCGGCGGTGGAGGAGCGGCTGTACGGGGGCCTGCGGGGCCGCGGGGAGGCGGCTCAGGCGCTGAGGGTGTCGCACACGGCCTCACCCGGCTTCAGCCCCAGTTAACCTGACCAAAAAAGAAAAAAAAAAAAACACCTTCTGCTTCATAATTTATTTCAGATTCAACTCCTGTAGACAGAAAACCCCTCCAGCATCCTGTCCGTCATGGCCGCCGCCCCTCCTCCATCGGTAATGTAAATACGGTCCCAGGCGCCGCGGACGTCCGTCGACAAGGAAAACGTTGATGTTTAGTCTTTTTCCAGCATGTCCATTCAGACCTTGATTTCCACTGTGACACCATGTGACCGCTCATTGACATAGCTTTGAAAACAGAAGTCTGTCTTCACGCAGGAAAATAAAAAAAAAAGTATCAGACTCGGAGGAATTCTCGGCATGCCGTTTGTCCGTACTCGTAGGCCCGTGTGAACGCTGCATACATCTCCAGGTAATAGACCTCCTCTCCTTTTACACCCAAAGGCCATTTCCTTCAATTAAACCTAAATTAGAATGAAAGACTGTTGAGGTCAGGCTGTTGTTTCAGAATCACTCGTGTGAGAAACTCCCAATGTCTGCATCGACTTTTAACCCGTTTCGTTCTCCAACAGTTGACTGCACCATCTGATGATTATGTGTCAGGGAGGGTTAGGGATTCTACACTGTCGCCATGGGAAACGGCTGTTCCCCCCCCCCCCACGCGGGCTGTAGGCCTAAGGCTCATGTAGTCTCATCTATAGGGAGGAGAATTAGCGCAGATGGTTTAAACGTCTGCCGCCTTGAGAACGACCTTCAAATGTCCGACGGGGGCGCACAAAAAAAAAAACAACAAACATTTCAAGTGCGACGCGTTCGGCGTCAGCCGCGGCGAAACACTGCCTCTGACGAGGCATCGGCGATTCGCCCCACGTCCCGGCGCGCGGCTGCGTCGAGCGGAGGGCCTCTGCGTCGACCTCGCTGACGCCATAAGCGCCCCGACTCTCCCTCCCTCAGATCGGTGACTCACCTGCTCTCTGATCTATTCCGAGCGAGGGGCTGACGATGGCTGCGTAAGGGGTGGGTGGGTGGGTAGGGGGGGGCAGGGCTGATGTGATCAGCACAACAAAGAGCTTTGCTGGAGAAATCTGGACGATTATGACGGCACCGATCGCCTGCAGCCTGCTGACAGAGGAAGGTAAATACACCGCTTAGGGAATCAGGGAATATATACTACAACTACTACTACTACTACTACTAATCCTCCATTTAAATGTATGCTCAACAGAAATGATCATCCAACAAAATGGCCTGGTTGGGACATATTTTATATAAATAATAATTATAAAATATTCATTGGGAAAAAAGAAAAGAAACAAACTAAATATTCCATCCGGTGAAGCACTTTCCCTTTCAAGCTCTGTACAGCATGCAGTAGTTATGTTGGTGGTAGCACTATCGTAATCGTCTCCTTGTAGGTCTAAATATAGAATTATTCTTTGTTTGTCGTTATCTTTTCGTCTTTAATGATTTTTTTTTTTTTTTTTTTTTTTTTTCTTACACATCACAATAAGTCTTAAAAACTGCCATGAGGGTTCTGTAAAAACCAAATGGATAACGGGACCAAGGGGGGCAGGGGGTGAAATGTCCGGTTTAGGTCCCCGGAGAGGATGAAGAGGGCAGATGACACAACTGGAGAATAATAGGGGGGGGGGTAAAGGGAAAACACCACATTTGCAGCCAGTGTCTCAGTCAAAAGTAACAGAACATCTCATGCTGTCTTCCTCTTCTTCATCACTCATGCCACTTCTTAAAAAGGCCGGTGGTCCGGGAGGTGTTTTTGCGTGTGTGTGGGTGTGTGTGTATGCATGTGGGGAAGGGTGGGGTCCTTGAAAGTGTGGGCTCCAGACACAGGAATCAGGACAGATCAACCTGGGAGGGGGGACAGGAAGAGACAGCTTATAGAAAACGACCACAACATTTAAATCGAATAAACCACTGGTGTCGCGAAGAAAGAGAGAGAGAGACACGCGGAAGGAGGACACAGCCCACTTCTTCTCATCCTGGGTGAGTCATCCCCAGAACAAATTAATACACAACATCTCCTCTGCAATGCAGCCATGACAAACAGCCCCGCTCCGTGAGCGCTTTGTATCTGTGAGAGACTGAAAAGAGCAAACCGTGGGTGGCGACTGGAAAGAGACGATGACAACCTGTGAAGCTGGCGCTTCTGCCCGCGCCGTCAATCCGCCCCACGGTTTTCCGGAAAACTGAGAAACACGCAACTTTCCTGAGGCCCGCCGCAACACAAGGGAGGGCTGGGCGGGGGGGGTGTCAGGAATGCTCCTATTATAAATGATTCTAAAGGCAACGGGACCGAAGCGGCTGGTGCTGCTTAATTTCTGTGGGGGTCTGTCAGAGTAAAATCACGGAAATGTTCAGTTTCCTGGGACGGTGATGAAAAGCTCGGGGGCTGAACCCGCCCTGATCCACTTTCTGCGACTATAGGAAACCGCCCGTACATCAAATCCCTGCTCGTCTCTATTCAGCTCCTTCTCATCCACATCTGCCCCCACCCTGCTCTCAACCCGTTCTTCCCCGCTGCAAGGAGAAAAAAAAAAAAGCATTGTTGAAGCACGGCTCACCCGGCGAGCTGGTTCTGTCACTGCTGCTTGCACGTAGAGAGCTTGCGGATCTTGCTGGCTGTAGAAATTCCTTTGCGCGAAGGGTTGGATGAGGAGGAGGACCGGCGCTCAGCTTTGGCTTTGCTGTTCAGAGACGCTGCGTCCGTGCCGTTGACACACACCGGCTTGGCCAGAGCCGGGCTGCGGTCCGGGCTCTCCTCGTGCAGATTATCTTCGGCCACTTGTCCTAAAGGACGAAAGCATTACCGTCGTGCCCAATTCCCGTGCGCTGGTGTTACCAAACTGTCAAATGCAAATTAATAACGCCTTGTATTCCTTGAATAAATAACTGTGCTGGAGTGAAGCCTGGAAAAACCATTCACACTTCAAGTGGACTATTTTTAGCCCACTTCATTCACATTCTGCACCCCCGTTTGGTTTTATGTGGGGCAACACTTCCAGATACCCGAGACCAGCGCATGTGTCGGTAGCAGCAGTTGCCTAGCAACCGTTGAAGGATCTGGATTCTCTGGGGGGCAAATCGAAAGAAGAGCTGGGAAACAAATATGTATATAAAAAAAAAAAAATTAAAAAAAATAAAATAGAAGTTGTTATCGATTCTCGACGTCGGAGAGCAACGAGAGAGCGAAGACACGCGTTCCTGGATCATAATCATCTCAGTGCATTTTAAATCCGAACGCAGGTGCGAGTGCCTGTCGCGAACGCCGCAGCGAGCGGGTGAATCTACACCGGCATCACGTCCTTGGCAACATTTTAATGTTTGTGGAAATTTCCTTTCCTGAAAGGAGCAGCCATCTGGCCGTGTTTGCAATGTGAAGAACGGTCATAAAAACATTTATATTTGCAGGCTTATGCAGGCACCCACTCCCCCACTCCTCCTCCCGTTTCTGCTCCCCCCCGCTATGGGGTGATGGGTGGTGGTGGTGGGGGACGTAATTGGTCCATCACTGGACATTCTGTCCCACACTTGGACCCGGGAACAGTCAACCCCGTGTTCACATTTTTGGACTGTGTGAGTGAGCATTAAACCACCTGTGATGTCAACCCCCCCCATGGCCTTCCGGGACACCGGTGTCCCCACTGACCTGGCACTGTGAAGTCCTGAGTGTATATGATCTCGTCCTCGCCGTCGTAGAGCTCGTCGTCGTCGTCCTCGGTGTAGCCGTGCAGGTCCTCCAGGTAGGGCACCACCGTCATGCTCCGCCACGGGTCCCTGCTCTCGGCGCTGGCCGGGATGGGAACGGGCGGCTCAGATGGGGGGTGTTTCTTACGCACCCAGCTGGAGAGAGCAGGCATGGCCATGACTTGAGAGCGAGCCGCGCGGTGGCGGATGCACGGCAAAGAGCCTAATCTCTTACCTGTGTTGCCTTATTTTCTGTATGGAGAACCTCTTCGCGGGGTCGTACTCGAGCATTCCTGCACAGACACGAAACAACAGACGCTGTTGAGAGGCAAAGCTAAAAAAGCAGACGACTGTGTGGTCACACTGGGCTCGGACATGGAGACATCAGCATGAGGTGTACGAGGACTGGACCATAATGAAGACTTTGTCCCTTAATGATCATAATGCGAGCTGAATGTGTGTGAAAAAGCAGGATGTCAGTGATAACAGCAGTGATGCAGTACCTATCCACACCTAATAATGCGACTGCCTCCCAGTAAGCAGAGAGGGGCAGCATGCAGAGAGCTGATAGTAGTGCTGTGGCGGCTGAAGGACATCTTTTGTAGCTCTGGTCTTATTTTAGACCATGTAATTATGGACCATCTCTTAGCTGCTGCGTCATCACACAGATCTGCTCACATAAAATGGAGGATGGAGGGAGGATGAGGTGCACAACCTGCCAGACTCCAGCAGCTTTTCCCCTCTTTTTAGGCTAATTATTCCTACCAGTGTGACAGATCACATATATTTAATGTGAATAGGGTTATTTTAACAGACCAAAAGCTATGGAACCGACTTAATTTATGGAGCTCTTAGGCAGTCCTTCATTAACACCGTGTTCGCTTTCATTTATTCATGCGATTCTTGGCGTGACTGGGGTATTTAGAGGTGGGAAAAGCTTTGCGGTAGTACGATGTCTGCTGATGAACTGGTTAGTATTCTGCTCCACATCAGTAGAAGATACGTCAGACGGTCGGAGGGATTTCTACAGTTCGGAGGAAACCTTCATTCCCAGCGTCAGACTAACTGAGGACACAGCACCACCTACTGGTGACGAGCCAACCCAGCAAAGCCTCAACTTCCAACAACTTTTAGATTACTCCGATAAATCCAAATATTTTCAGCAACGCTGTTAAAATAAAGACATGGTGCACCCTAATGATGCTGAACAGTCATTTTGAGGACATATTAAATCAAATATGCTGTTACAAATAATAAATAATTAGGAGTAAGATTAGTTCTGGCCCATTTACTCATGAGGGATATTAATTAGTAAAGGCTTGTGGATGCAAAATAATGCAACAGGATCGCTCCAGAAGTCTCCTGCATACACTGACCTCGCAGCAGGTCCGACAGGAGGGGTCCACATTCTTCTGGAATAGTGTAATATCCTTTTCCAATGTTCTCAAATAGCTTATAGATGTTGTCCCCCTCGAATGGATACAGACTTGTTGTAATATTGTATCTGAAAGGAGACGACAGGGGTTGTGTGAGCGCAGAGGTGCTCTGCAGTGCTTAGACTGCCTGGCAAAGGTCTGAGCTCACAGTGTTACTCCAGCAGACCAAATGTCCACTTTAAACCCTGAAAAGGTGTCCAGTCCGTTGGCGATCTCTGGTGGCTGGAAGGCCGGCGAACCCTGACTGGTTCGACACGTGTCGTCCTCCGCAAAGGGATGAAGGGCCTGAAAAATAGAGCCGACGCGGATGCAGCAGGGAAGAGGAGGAGGTGCAGGCGGAGGCAGCCGGGACTCACCTCTGCTACCCCCAGGTCAGAGATTTTGAGGGCCCCGTCAGTGGTCAGCAGCAGATTTCCTGGTTTAATGTCTTTGTGAACGATTCCCTGGCTGTGCAAATATTCAAGGCCATCTAAAAGTTGGCAAAAGTACCTGGAAACAAGAGGAGACTCTGACTGAGGGTTGCGTTTCCAGGATTGTCTGACGGGGTACTGCAGCAGTTCAGGGTCTAAACTTAGGCCTGGAAGAATCTCTGCACCGAGGCCCAGACTAAATATAGCAGAGGGCCTGAAAAACCCAGGAAACGGGGAGGGAGAGAGAGCGACCTGCGAGACTCACCCGTGAGCTTGAAATACTGGAAACCTTTTTTCTGGGACGCTGTCCAACATTTCTTGCATCCCACAAACGCAATACTCCATCACCATATACGTGAGCGGAGAGTTAAGGGCATTTGTTACCGGACAGAGGCACATTTGTAGAGAGCTGGTGGAAACCGGGCGGAAGGATATATTTTCTGCTTCTCTTCATTGTAGAGAACGTCAACCAACTGAATCACGTTCTTGTGTTGGAGTCTTCTTAGCAGCTGTATTTCCCTGCGAACACAAAGAAATAACTCGCCGTTGGACAAAAGCGACTCGCAGTTAACGCTCAGCGGAGTCGTGACTCGCGACGCGAGTGAAGCTGGCTTTCACGGCAAGAGCTCCGAGGCCCACCCGGACCACCACAGACGCACAATTTACATCCCCGCAGAGGAAATAAACGCTCTCCCTCACAATCAAGCGCATGGCTATTCATTCAATGGAGTGTCGTTTCTTTTACTGCTGTGCACATTAGCGCCCGGCCGATGTAAAAGGCACTTATTTTAACTTCTTCAATTAAAAACAGCTGGTTCCGCACAATTTGGAGGCTGCAGTCGTCAGATGTGTGGTTATAAAAACAGAGTTTGTGCAGCGTTGAGGTCCATCACCTTTGGGTGACCCCTAAATGATTATCTCCCTCCTTCTCAACATTCCATCAGCACGATCCTCCGTCCTCCTATGACCAACCGATGTGTCTCCAGAGCAGCTAAACCACCGGCAGGACGTGCACGCGTCATAAGAGCGCTGCCTCGTCACGCGCCGAGGTTAAAACCTGAAGGACGCTCCGCCAAGCTGAGCCATTTATGCAAATGTATTCTGTGAACGCGGCCTTCGCTTCATATTGTGGCTGCTGCCTGTTCGAGTGTGCGTGACGGGCCTTGTGTTCAAGGCCTTGAGTTCAAGGCCTGTGGGCTGCAGAATGGGGAGGTCAATAGTTCAGCACAATCTGTACTCCGCATCTCAGTCTGGGGGGGGGGGTGCGCTGTCATCCCAAACAGATAATATCCTCCTTTTGCTGTCGCTGTGGAAACAAAGAGTGCGATCCGCTCCATCCTGACTGGGAGCGTGTCCGCAGAAATGCCAACCCTGACAAAACAGGAAGCGTCGCAGCAGCAGGAACGCTAATCGGGCTGGACTAGTGAGGCTGAGGAATTCCACACACGCACAGATTACTGGTGTCTACCTCCTTCTACTGGGAAACACCGAGCCTCCAGCAAAGGTGGCGGCGGTAGAAGGGAGGGAGCAGAAAGAAAATAACAAGCTGGGGTAAACATGCGGACAGATCTGTGATGTTATCTCGTGGGGAACTAGAGAAAAACACCCCTAACACAACAGCTGGGAAGTGAGGGAAGGGGGGGGTAAATCTGGCATGGACGGTGGATTAGGAATCCACCTTGGAGATAAGAGGTGAGGATGATGCTGATGAAGAGGTAGCTTCCGCGTTAGCATCTGTCAGCGCGAAGGCAGCGGCTGTCACTTGTTATTGCCACCGATCTAATCTTTTCCCTGACACAAGCCGGAGCGGCAGAGACGGAGCTTCGCTGCGTTGGTGGCGGCTGAGCGTGTCTGACGGAGGGGATACAAAACAGCTCTATCAGGAGGTACTGGGGGAGGAAAAACCTGCAGCTAGACGCTGTCAGAATAGGTGCGACGAAGCTGAAACCGCACAGGGGGCATGAAAACGCATGTGGGGTTGCACAAAGAGAGGAAAGAGAGGGAGAAACTTACTTTTTCACATTGGCTTCTCCATTGGGAATCCTCCTCAACTTCTTCTTCTTCAGTATCTTAACAGCCCTGCGACAAAGCGTCTCAGAGTCCAGCATCTCTTTCACTTTGCCGTAAGACCCCTCCCCGAGCAGGTCTCCCATCAGATACTTCCCTATCAGCTTGGCCCGCTTCCTCCTGGGCTGGTAGATCACCTCCGTGGAGTCGATGCGGTGGATGAACGTGTCCATCTCCATCAGTTCGTTCTCGTTCAGGTAATCGAGGTGATGCAGCTCGCCGGTGCTCATGGCTGGTTCCCCCCCTGTGTTCGGTCCTGGCGCGAAAATGTTCTCCGGCTGCTGCAGGAAGGGGGTGGTGGGGGGGGTGTGTGTAATCCGCCGCTAACCTTTCAGCTCTGAGCTGCGGATTTTAATTCCACAAGACGGCAAACAAATGATGCACGAAAATACTGAACATGGAAGGGGGATTAATTAAGGCCCGAGAGTGGAGGGAGACGGTGGAAGGGGGACTCAATCCCAATTTGTAAACATCTCTTAATTGCAGAGGTGCCAGCAGGGGGTCCAGAGACTGCAGTACTCTAAAACGTGCATTTTGTACAATGTCTCTGACGGGGGGAGACAGGTTTTTCTCAACGCAATAGTTGAACTTCTCCGCTACTTTTGAGAGATTAATACCACACAGCCTCGGTTGGAGGCGGCGTGTCTTGCTTCAGCACCATCCTCAAAAGGTCCATTCGTGTAGAACTTCCTCCAGGGTTCATGTGCGAACTGGTCGAACCATCAAAGATGTGCACCCCCCCCCCCACACACACACACACACTCTCTCACACACACACACTCTCTCTCTCACTCACACACACACACACAGGGTAGTGTTGTCAGCCTGGCCCCCTCCAGAGGTTCCCTGTGACCAGCAGTCCTCAGGCGGTTGCCATGCCTCCAGTACCTGAAAAGAAGGACAATTACCTCAGATTGAGTCCAAAAAAAGTAACACCCACAAGTCTTCCTCTCTCAGATGTATTAGTGAAAGATGTGCCCGTGATGGAGGACCTGGGTCCCGGGGCTTCCATGCAGACCTGCAGCCTCTTTAACCGGGGACTAGTCTGTCCAGGAACCGAACGCTCCTGAGGTGAACCATAAACCCAACAACGTTAACCAGACCCCGGCTGTCACTTCTCGGCTGCTCGGAAGCTCCAGCCGCGGAGCTCCAGCCCGACTTACCGCCGCCTCGCCTGTCGCCGGGCTCCGGCGCGGCTCCGCCGGGCGGCTCAGCCGGGGACGCCGCCGCGGCAGCGGCAGCTAATCGCGGCTAACCTCCGGGCGGGACGGAGCCCAAACCGAACCGGGTAAAACCACCCCGGCGTCCCTCCCCAGAACACACCACCACACACACAAAAGGCCGCCCCCGTCGAACCGGACCGAGCAGAGCGGGCTGCTCCGGCCGGTGAGGCGTTCACGTACCGAGGGTAGCGGCTAGCAGGCTACCCGCCATGCTAAGCCTCAAACTTGAACGCCCGGGTCTCACCTACGGCAGATCCGCGCCTCCTCTCCGATCCGGGTCGCCCCCCCCGGCTTCGATCGCGGCTCTCGGTCCCCCCCAGTGGAAACAAGCGCTCCGCCCGGATCGGATGAGATGTCAGTGCAGCTTTCTGACTCTTATTCTTGCCCCTCAGGTTGTCGCCATCTTGTTTACCTCCGCCCCCCCACCATCATCATCATCATCATCATCACACCCCCCCCACACACACACCCCACCCCGCTGACAGCCCATACATTAATGCGTCAAAGCCAACTTTTCCTCTTTACTTTAAAACTGCAGCATGATCTGCATTCAACCAGGCTTCAATCAGCTTGACCCCCCCCCACCAGCATGGGGGGGTCTCATGAGACAACATCTGTGTGCTGTGGGCGGTTTGTTCATGGACTTTTATTGAAGAACGGTCACACATTCACAACAAAATGCATCCGTGCGGAACAAACGCGGGTCAGCGGCCGTCGCCCGGGGGGCCGTATTCCTGCATTCTGGGGGGGTTTTAAGGTTATATTTATCCAGTGTAACGCCATCTCCGGGAGGGCGGGCGTTCGCAGGCCGAAGGTCCGGTTTCACCCAGCGCCACCGACCAGCTGGGCCCGGTTTAACTGGGACCGGCTCCAGTCTGCGTCCGCTCATGACACGCATGGAACCAATAATGGTCGGGGGGGGGTGAAGGCGGAGGCCGTTCCACCCTGTGTCTCTGCAGTATTGACCGTTTTTATTTCTTCAATGATGATCGGATAATTAAAAACGGATTTTTTTTTTTTAATAAAAAAACAAAACAAAACAAAACAAACAATGACAGGGGACTGGACAGTCCTTGCGTCCACATGCTGATCTTCTGGTGTCCGTAGTGCAGCAGCTGGTTTGTGGAGCTGGAGGGGTGGCGGCGGCCTCTGAGATCGTTCTGATGAGACGGAGAGCGGTCTGAGCGCTCAGTAGTACGGCCTCCGTGGGTTGTTCTGCACACAACGGATGCGAGAGATTATCTACAAACGTGGGTTCTGTTGGAGGGGCTGGGGGGGGGGGCTCAGTCATGAGCCGGGTCTCACCAGGGGGTTGGGCCTGAAGCGGTATGCCAGCATCATTCGCTTCCTGAAGGCGTCGTATTCGTCGTCGGCTTTGGTCAGCTCGGCCGGCCGGTCGATCCCGAAACCTGCTCCGTTGGAGGCTGTGACGCCCCTGGAGACAGAGAGGCAGGAAAGAGATGAGAGAAAGAAAGATAAGAGAGGGAGGGAGATATGAAGGAGTAAGTGAGATAGGAGATATGAGAGAGGGAGGAGTGATGAGTGATAGAAAGACATGAAAGAGAGAGAAAGAGAAGAGGAGATATGACAAGGAGAGATAGGGAGAGGGACAGAGATATGAAAGAGAGATGAGAGGAAGACATGATAGAGAGGGAGATAAATGAGTGAGATGGGGAGATATGAGAGAGAGAGTGATGAGAGGGAAAGAGATGAGACAAGAGTGATGAGACAAGATAAGAGAGAAGGAGGAGAGGTAGAGAGATAAATGTGGGAGACAGACAGAGATGTATTAGAGAGAAACAGATATGAGAAAGATGTGAAAGAGAGAGAGATACACAAGAGAGATGACACATGACAAAGAGACAGGAGAACCACATGAGATAAAAGGGAAAGATGAGAGTATTCCCGCCCTCTGACGGATGTGCGCACTTGTTAACGGGGGCCTTGATTCCCTGGCTGTCGCTGCCCAGGCCTTCACCCTCCTTCCAGCCCATCTTCATCAGCATCCGGAAGCCCAGGTTCTCCACCGTCAGCTTGAACTCTTTGTACTCGGAGTAGTCGGGGTCACGACCTTCCTGCAGGAGCAGAGAACACGTGTCCGTCCACGCCTCTGTTTCCATAACAACACTCCTGACTCCCCGGTTTCTACTCCACCCCGAATCTGAAGGAAAACCGACCTTCAGCGCCTTGAAGGTCTCCATGAACTTCTCCAGCTCCTCAGGGGGGAGGAAGTCCCCGATGAAATGTTTTCCTTTCCCCATCTCTGTCAGAGACTCCGCCCACTCTGAAGAGGAACGCACAAAGACTCAGCACCTACACCTTCTCACAGCTGGCTGGTGTCGCTGCTCCCGACGCCCCGCCCCGCCTCACCCCGAGTCTTCTCCATCTCCATCTTGCGGAGGCGGTGCTCCCAGGTGCCCGCCTGCTGGTCCACCTCTTCATCGCTGTCGTACTCGTGCTGATGGTCTCTGACGGCCTTCTCCCACATGATCTGCATCTCCGCCATGGTGCGCTTGTGCTTCATGATAATGTCGTACATCTCCTGCATCTGTGAGGAACCATCACACACACACGAGTTTATGGCGATGTGGAAGACACTGGTGGACACGTGAAATAAAAAGGTGAAGTTAGTGGTGCTCCCTACATCCTGCTGCTCTTTAATCTGTTTCTTCTGGTCATCAGACAGCTCCGTCACTCCCACCAGACCAACAGGCTTCCCCTTGGTGTATCCGAGACCTCGCAGCTCCTGAGCTGAACCCGACGACAGTGCCACCACGTTAAATAATTCAGAGCTTAATGAGAGATTGTCTGAAGTCTGTTTCAGAGATCCAGAGCTGTGACGCACCAGAAAGTGACGGCGCGTTGGGGTCCGGAACGGTTATCTCCTGGGGGATGACGAGGGAAGGCATGGGCAGGTTGACCTTGTCGTCTTCAGACCCCCACCTGCTCTTCCTCTTCCGCTTGACAGGCACCGGTTCTTCTTCCTGACCGCTGGGCGCGGATGAGTGGTTCACAGTCGGCGGCGTCGCCTGGAGCGGCGGCGGCGGTGCCGCCGGTGGCGGGGCAGAGACGCTCTGGGCGGCGGCGGCGGTGCGATACTCCTGCACCCTCTCTTTGTAGAAGCGGTGGACCGGACTGTGTTGGTCGTATAAGAAACTGCGGCAGATAGAGACGCAAGCGGTGAGCGACACAGTGGAGCAGGAAGAGAGGGACGGAAAAGGGGGGGGGGCGGCGGAGACTGACCGGAAGGCGGGGTTGTCTCGGTTGTGCTCGACGGTCATGGCTTCCACTTCGGGACCACTTTCCGCCACAAATCTGGCTAGCTTCTCAGCCATTTCCTTGGATTCTGCATCCGCTGGGGGGGAGACTTTAAGCAGCCTATCAGTACTGGGACTCAATTCACACTCTTACTACTGTACCGTATTCAACCAGCCCTCACACACCACCAGTCTAGAGCCGATAGAGGATAAGAAGAGGAGGAGCAAGGAGGGACAGGGGGTGTGAATCGGGGACTGTACTGATACTTTACTATCACAAAACCAAACAACAGGTTCAAAATGCGAGCTTTTCTATGACACAATGTTTACATTTACACTCAGGTCACGCTACAGTCATTTTCCTTGTCTCAACATACAAACAGAGGAAGAACTTTATTCCTCTGTGATAAAGTAACACCAATCCTCCTAACCTTTTCAGGCAAATTGTAATTAGTATTTAAAAAAAAAAATTCACACCTACCATTATCCGGTGTGTTCTCGGGTCTGAGCAAATCCTTTCTCATTTCTGCAACCTTCCTTTTGAAGTATAAATACTCCATGCTGCCCTTATCAAATAAAAACCTTGGGGAAACAGGTTTGAATGGAAATGAGATGCTGGCACTATGATTCTGGCAGGCTGTGGTGCGCTGGGCTCGGAGCTTACGTGAAAACAGGGTTGTCCTTGTAGTCATCTCGGGCTTTCCTCTCTAATTCAGGCCCTCCTTCAGCCACAAAAGAGGCCATCTTCTCGATAATAAGTCTGGTGTCTGTGTCCTCTGGTGGAGAGACTTTAAGCAGCGTGTGAGTACCAGAGTCACCAAAGTTTAAATGCTACCAGCGTCACAGTGGTGGCTGCTACTGGTAACAGAGGCGCTAAATTACCTTTGATTTCAAGGTATTGGGAGTAATCGAGGTCTTCGTCTTCATCTTCACCGTCTGGAGAGCAAAAAACGCTCGGCCTTGGGCTGAGAACGGGATTCTTCTTAGTCTGAGTGTAGTTCTTGAACTGACTAAGCATGCTACCGACTCCGAGGCCAGGACGCTTCCCGACAAATACAGTTTTTTTTTGCGGCGTTGGCTGACTTTTGGTATCACTGGGAGAACCTGGAATGAGCAGGAGCACGAATTAAAAACACAGAAGCAACAAAAAAAAGGTGTCTCCTTCATGATCTCTTCATGATTCTCTCTCAAACAGAACAGCCAAATTGTCAAAGGATGTACTGTAGACGACTGAGATGAATGAATAATCCAACAGGGCAGCTTTCATTGCCTTTTCTAGCATCCCACTATGAAAATATGAAGTTATATAAAATCTTTAGGGTACTAACCAGACACATTGTTGGATTTTTCCTTCTGCATCTTCATGAACTGCTGTAAAAAACTACCGTCATTGGCAAACTTGTTTGACGAAGGACCTTGATCACTCAGTGAACTGCTGGAATTATCAAGATCGAGAAAGAAAAAAAATTAGGCTCCTCAATCACAGGGCAACGAAGGGAACTTAAACATTATTCGAGGGATCGACTGCAACCCGTGCTCGCTTGCACAGTGTCGGTTGTGCGGCTCTAACACAATGTGCTGTTACCTTGGAGACTGGGGTTTGCTGGGAGCTTGCACACACATCTTGGCTTGCTCTGAAAGCCTGGCCTCGATCTCCTTTTTCTTCTCCGCGATCAGCTTCTCTTGACGTAGAATACTAAAATTAGACTTATTTTTCTGTTGCTGGCCAGGCCGGGGCTTCCACCCCCCTCGTGCTAAAGCAGAGAAATAAAAAAACACAGAGAAAAACATGACAATCACACACACATACACGGAAAAGCAGTCACATACGATTGCAAAATTTCGAATGTATGGACGATTGATTGGCAAAACAAGCCCGATTTTCACAGCACAGTGACATGACACAGTCGAGCCCGGTCATGTGGAAAAACAATTACAAAACGTGCATACGTGCAATTTAACTCGGGACTTGCGACCGCCTTTGAAGAACGTGCATATATTTTTGTTACGAAGCACTTCCATCATAACGATCCACAAGCTAGGCTAGCCAGAGAGATAAACCTTAAGTGGTGACATCAGGAGCCCACCCAGCGTTACCGTCGCCTTTTAGGAGAGCTTTACCTGCATCGCCGGACTCCATGGTGCAGCTGGGAAAGAGCGGCGTATCTTAAAAAAGACACTTTGATGGGACAGAGCGTTAACGTGATTCAGGATCAAACGGTGTATTTGGTTGGAGGCGACCGGCTTCTTCTGCGTCCTCGGGGCGGCTCAACAACGAGGACGAGGGCGGGCGACGCCTCCTGCCGCCACTCGTGTGTATTACACCTGATTCACACCTGCTCAAAAGCCAAAACAGACGGATAAACAGACCAAGCGCTGTCAAATCACCTCCCGCTAAGGTGTCGACTTAAAAAAAATGCTTTAGATCATATAAATACTCCCACGGCTTTAAACAAAGGCAAACATCGAGCGGAAGTTGGTCCGTATACTTTTATTGTGAAAGTATCTGTTGTTGTCAGTCGAATGTTTCCGTTCTCGGCGCCTTTCTCGTTGTCAGAAAACCCACGGGGTTTGTCCCTCGCCGCTCGCCGTCGTCCCCAGCGCCAGGCTAGCTCAGAGATGGCCGAAGCCTCCCAACGGTCCGGCCGCTTCTTCTGCCACCGATGCTCCACGGAGATCAGCCCGCGCCTGCCGGTGAGCGCGTCGGGGGCGCCTTCGTCCGCCCTCCACCCCGGGGACGGATCCCGGGCTTGTCCCGCTCGCATTCCGCCGCTCTCGTCGACCCCCGCCGCTGCCCGGTGGCTACGCTAGTTAGCACGCCCTCCAGGCGACAAACCCTCCTCCTCCTCCTCCTCCTCCGAGGGTTTGACAGCCGATTAAGTTGACGCCCGCGATGGCATTCCAGGGTCTTCTTCACTCGGTCGGCGGCCGCCTCGTCGTCCGCAGACTCGCGGGAGGTTCGGCGGAGGCGCTTCGGGCTGCGACCCCGCAAGCAGCTCGGTTGTGTCCGTCAACGTGTCTCCATCAGGCGGTTTGGGACGAAAGCTGCTGCCGGTTTCTGTTTTTGCCCCCTTTGGTGGGTGGTGGTGGGGGGGTCGGAAGGGAAGGAGAGAAGGGCCCTGGGAGGCGATTTAAAGCGGCCCAGATGTGGGTTTGTCTTCGGGGCAGGAGGCGTCTCTCCGGTCGGAGTCCTCTTCTCTCCTGGATGGAGATCTGCTCAAAGCCTCCAGAGACGGCCGCAGACGCCTGCCTGTGGTCGGGAGGTGTTCTGTTTGCTGGTTTCCTGATTGGGGGGTGGGGGGCTGCACACAGTCCAGATGTTTGTCGTTGACACGTGTGTGTTTGTGGTTCCAGGACTACACGTGTCCCATCTGTGAATCTGGTTTCATTGAGGAGCTGTCTGAGGAGAGAAGGTGGGTAAGGGGGGGGGGGCGTTCCCCTTTCACTGAGTCAGCTTTAAATGTTAAATGTGTCCGGACAGTTCAGAGAATGGGTCAGCGTCCACGTCCTCCACCCGCGACCAGAACCACTCAGGCTTCGAGGTAACACACCAGAATTACTTGTCGACGCTGAAAATGGTTCATCGTCTGACACCCCCCCCCTTCTCCCACCACCCCCGGGTTTCCAACCAGAACGCCGATCACCGGCATTTCTTCACGTTTCCCTCCGGGTACGGTCCCTTCACCCTCGGGATCTTCGACGAGAGCTTCGACTTCAGGACGCGGCTGCCCGCCGAGGACAACCGGGAGACGGAAAACAGGAGGGAGCGGGAGATGGCGTCGCGGCAACGATACAGCGCCAGGCAGCCGCGGGGCCGCCACGTTCCTCGGCGGCAGAGCGCGCGCCACGAGGGAGTGCCCACGTTAGAGGGGTGAGACGTTTGCTGTAGGACACTCGAGATGATCAATAATCTTTTGGGTTGTTGTCTAAAGAACATGCACTTCAACGGGGCTGCTCTCTTTTTAAAGACATTTTCCATATGTCACGTTTTCTATTCACATGATATTCATTTCCAACATTTTTTGGAAGTTTATTTTGTTTTCATCTTCCTCTTTGAACAGAATTATCCAGCAACTAGTAAATGGAATCATAGCCCCTACAGCCATGCCAAACATAGGGATGGGACCATGGTAAGAAGCAGTAAATATTCCGCCTTTTTCCGGGTTTTCAAACTAAAATACGATGCTTTGCGTTCACCCCCCACACTCTTGTTTTCCAGGGGCATGCTACATTCCAATCCAATGGATTACGCATGGGGAGCCAATGGCCTTGATGCAATCATTACACAGGTATCAGAGGAGATTAAAGTGCCATATCGATGTCCCGGGAATGTTGTTTTTTGTTTTGTTTTTTTTAATAATGCTGTTTTTACTCTTTTCCACCTGTAGTTATTAAATCAGTTTGAAAATACAGGGCCCCCTCCTGCAGACAAGGAGAGGATAAAAAGCTTACCCACCATCTCCATCACAGAGGAGCACGTAGGTATGTGTGCATCGCTCTGCCCTCTTATTATTCCTCAGACGGTTGACCTCTGACCTTGGGTTCTGTCCTGTCAGCGTTGTATTTTCACCTGTATCCAAACAGACCAGTGATCTTTGATCTTATGATCTTGAATGTGAACCCCTGCTCTCTGGTGTTTCCTGCTCTGTTCGTTTCGGAACCAAAAGCCAAGTTTCATCAATGAAGGAGTTCAGTCTCAAAGGTCAAAGGTCAGCGCAGCCTCTTGTGTTATGACAGGAGCAGCTCAGGAGGATACAAAGGCATTTTTAGATCAGATAACTCTGGAATCCGACGTTAAACAGTCACATGAAGGCGTCACGTGGCCTGACTTGGCCTTAAATGCGTGTGCACACACACACACACACACACACACACACACACAGACAGTGTGTCACTCTGTGTTTGTGCAGGCGCTGGTTTAGAGTGTCCGGTGTGTAAAGAGGACTACAGCGTGGAGGAGAGGGTCCGGCAGCTACCCTGCAACCACCTGTTTCATAACGACTGCATCGTGCCCTGGCTGGAGCAGGTGTGTGTTCGGCCCGCGCGTCTGTCCGAGCGCCGGCCGGGGGTTCGGGCGCAGTCGCGTTGCGGTGACGCCTCGTTTGTCTCCGTTTCCTCCAGCACGACACGTGTCCCGTGTGCAGGAAGAGCCTCAGCGGACAGAACACGGCCACGGACCCGCCGGAGCTGGCGGGAATGAACTTTTCTCCCAACTCTTCATCCTCGTCCTCCTCCAGCTCTCCCAGCAACGAGAACGCCGCCAGCAACGCGTAAAAAACAAAACAAAAACAAAACAAAAAAAAATCCTCGGCACGGACCTCACATCTGGAAACCTCGCAACGGAGACGAGACGCGGCGGCCTCCGCGGCCGACGGGCGGGGTCGGACGCGCGTCTGGTTTCAGCCGCACGGCCGAGGTGAACTCGGCCGGACGCTCGGCTCAGCTGAGACTGGGGCCTGTTTAAACTGGGGGAACTGGTGAGGATCCTGTGCAGACTGGACTGCTTCAACAGAGGGACGGATGGAAACCTGTCAAAACTGGGACTTTTTTTTTTTTTTTTTATACTCAAGACATATTTGACCTCCTTTTAAATGAATAAAAGCGAAACCCCAAGATGGTGCGAACACGGTGGTGTAGATAGAATCGGTCACGTTTTAACTGATCCCTGTCTAGTGAGGTCTGCATTACTTTTACTTTTCTTTTCCATCATTTTATGTGGGATTTGGCTGAACTACTGAAATTTCTTGTAACTTTTTTTTTTTTTTTTTGCTTTAAAGACATTGTACATGACATTTTAAAGATGGATTCCTGTTTTATAAGGACTCAACCCAGTGTGTTTGGTGTATCTCCAGGAGACAAAGATGTGACTCAGCAGGGGAATTCACAAGTGTATTTATTGAGTCCATGCCCCACAGACTGATCTTAACCTCTCAAAATGACCAAATATGTCTCACGAGTTTGTTTTTATTTATTGCTCTGATTTTTTTCACTTTCAGTCACAATAAAGTGTTTCCCGGCGGTCTGTCCGAGACCCCGATGGCACTGGGCATGTCAGTCTGTGTTTTTTTTTCCCGCTCCGGTGAGGTTGACGAGCCGATCCCGAGCTTCTCTTCAGCGGCGTTGTCAGCCCTGCGGACGTGATCCCGGGAACGCTGTCCACTCTGTCTTGGTCTAAATCTGATGAGGACTTCTCCTTCCTGTCTCCTTGAGCTCTGTGAATCATCTTTTGTGTTCTCTTATCGTTAACCCCCCCCCCTCCTTGAGCACATCACACCTGCATCACTCCACCAGGAAATTAAACTGAACCTTGGAGCAGCTGCGTGGCTTGACTAATGAAGTGGTGGGAGGGCAGCAAATGGAGTCGGAGATGACGCGCCCAACTCCCCCGGCAACGATGTCAAAAGGTAAGAAATTTTGCTGCGGGGTTCAAAGCTAACTCGTCGGGAAACGTGTATTTTATTTGTCGTCTCGTTGAATCGGAGTGTTCAACAGGAGGCCAAATGACAAAACAGCCCCTGGCCTCCAGATTCCTCAATGTATTCATTGAGAAATGCAGGGTAAAGATGTTCAGTCTGTATGTTTCCTTGCTCTGCGCACTCCCGGGACCTGGGATGGGACAGATGTGTGCATTAATCCCACCTTCTGTTAATTAAACAAACAGACCCCCCCCCGGACAGGTCGGCCCCCCCCGATCCACAGCTCCATTCACTTTTATTATCCTTTCTTTCAAATGAATCTAGTGCTGCATGACTGAAGGCCCACAGTTCCTCTTCCACTTGTACGCACTCGCACTCCGACGGACTGACCCTTAGGGCCAGATGTGGCCTAGCTGCGTGGCCACATCTGGCCCTCAACGGTGGTCTCTCCTCCCGCGCTACCTCCCCGTCGCCGCTAGGGCGCGCCAAACACCCATCGCGGGTGACATCATTTCAGAGGTTGTCATTGAAAACACCTTCTAAAAAAAAAAAAGCATATGACATCATTAGAGCGCTTCATTAACACAGGGCAATTGACGTTTTGGTTACAGGCGGCCACCGTCGGCGTTGTATGCTTCTATTTTAGTGATCATCCGGAACCCCGACGCGATTCGAGCTGGTTGGGGCCGAGAGGCCCCAGCTGGATGCTGAATTAGCCGGAGCGTGAGGGTTTAATGCTATCTGACACCGTCACATGGTTCAGTTAGTCCGAAGCATGAGCTTCTTTGACCGGGGAAAGTAAAATCGCAGTAGTTTACAAAGAAGTCACGTCCACCCCTCCCTGTGTGTCCCTCTCCTCCTCCTCCTCCTCCTCCCCCCTCCCCTGTCTCCCCTCTGTCTGTGATTGGTTTTCTCCAAAGATAATTGGAGGCAAAATTTGATATAACCAATGTCATGGACAGAAATGATGTTTCACCGGTGTCCGCTGGCACCATGAAAAAGAAGGCGGTGGGCGGCGGTGGACGCGGCCACATCGGCGCCGCCAAGGCTTCCGCATCCAAACGCGCAAGAGGCAGCGGCGGCCAGGATTGCGCGGAGCCCGCACCTCCGCCCGGCGTGCAGGGCGCAGCGCAACCTGATGCGACCGGCGACGTCGTGATGGACGACGCGGAAGACGGGGAAGAGGAGTCCAAGTTTCAGCATCCACGGTTGCGCCGAGCCGGGGGGAACGGCAGTGGCGGAGGGGGGAGGAGGGGGGAGGGGGAGGAGGAGGAGGAGGAGGAGGCAGTATCAGGATGAAGAACTTTACGCCAGGAGGGGGAGCCGCGTCCACTGGTTCGAGGAGAAACTCCGGCAAGGAACCGTGCCACACTCGCGCAGAGGACGCTTCCGCCGCTCCACGGCCCTCTTCTGCCCCCGGAGCCGCCGAGACTCAGACACCCTGTTCGGGCGATGCTGCCCGGCGCTGCGAGACCAGCAGAGCTTCTGGGGCGGAGGCGTCGGAATCGGCGGTCGCGGTAGAGGTTTCGGACGCGACAGCGGGTTATGGTTGCAACAGCGTCGCTCCGGTTTCCAGCATGAAATGCAACAAAAACGGAGAATGCAGGAGGGACTCGGGCACCGGGAGCCTGCGCTCGATCATCTCCAAGCAGGAGAAGCAGTCTGGAGGGTCAGGAAGGGCCGAGGACGGAGGGAGCGCCAAGAGAGGAGCCTGTAACTCGACCACCGCCAGCATGGACGGCTCAATCACGCCAGGTGGGTCCCTGACGGGGGGCCAGGGAGGAGAGTGCGTAAACCCCAGCACTACCCCCGTGTCCAGCGCCGTGCCCGATAAAAAGGACTCCAAGGTGTCCTTTTCGAACGCACCTAGCCGGAAAGCCTCCTCCTCGCTGGCTCAGACTCAGACCCAGCAGCCCAGGAACTCTGTCACCTTCCAGAAGCCGGAGGATGGACCGCCGATCGTGCCCGCCGAGGATGCGGAGACTCGGGGCAGCCAAGCCAGCTTCATGCAGCGACAGTTCAGCAGTATGCTGCAGCCTGGAGTTAACAAATTCTCCTTACGCATGTATGGCAGTCAAAAGGCTGTGGAGAGGGAGCAGGAGAGGGTCAAGTCAGCTGGAAATTGGATTATTCACCCATATAGTGATTTCAGGTAAGAGCTGGGGACGTCAATGGCTGCACACTCAAAGTCATGACGGCCCGTTGAGGTCTTCATTGTCACCTCCAACTCACTTCACAGAGGGTACCCCCCCTCCTGGGGCACACGCATGCTTATTGTTCAAGACGTCTGGTTTATTTTTATTTCTTTCACCCCGGTCCCTCATTTCTGAACCTTCCCGACGCAGGGCGGCGTGCTGACCTCGCCCCCCCCCCATCCACACAACCTGTTGTCATGCGAAAGGACCTGAGCAAATAGTGTCCTTTCAAGGTTGTAAACAAATACCCCCATCCCAGCCTGCACGATAGCCGTGCGTGTGACGCTCAGGAGCAAGCCGGGGCCTGCTAACGCGTCTTGGCTCTCCGTTGCTCCGCGCTCGCGTCTAACAAAGGGGGGCAGAGCGCGCCGTCGCCAGATCGGGCTCCCTTTTAAAGGCGCCTTATTTCCCACACCTCCCATCAGGGATTTGAACGCCGGCTCCGCTTTAAGACGCGCCGCCGCCGCGCTGTGGGCTAGCGCGTCTGCGAGTGCGCGCTGCGCTCAGTAATGGAATGTCACCTTGAGCCAAGTGTGCGAGAACCTCAAGCATGCTCACTGGAGACACATCCGCCCGCACGGCCGCCCCTACCCCGCGTTTTCACGCCGGGGCGCGCGTTGTTTATAACGGCACCGAACCCAGTAGGCGCACTGGGTAGCATGGATTAATCTGTCAATATAATGTTGGGAGGGGAGTGGTGGGGGGTGGGGGGGTGTGTGTGGGGGGGGGTCTTAAAGCCAAGATGGCTCATGTGATAGCTTGGTTAATTGGCTTGTAAAAGATATCAGCTGCCGATGCAACAAGGTGGATAGGTTTTAATTCCCAGTTAGAATGTGCGCCCCCCCCCCCCCCCCAGAGCTCCATTCAAATGTCACCGCGTTTGGACCCTTTTGTCTGACGCTGGAGTCACATACGGGCCACTAAAACTCCTGCCCTCCGTCCCCCCGCACGCACACCACCGCGCGTTTAGTTTGCTGACAGGCAACTTTACCGGCGACAATCTTTGTTCCCGGAACGCAAAAGTTGAATCGTTGCGCCGGACGATAACGATCTTCTCGAGCCGGGCCGTGAAAGTGGAGGAGCCGCGGCTGGTTGCGTAAGTGGCAGAGCAATGACTCAGCGCTGCACCTGTCCTGCAGAGCCCCCCCTCCAACGTCACCACTTTTACGCCGTTTGTTTCACCGAGGTGCCGCGTCACTTCGGGCACAAATGTGGGCCGAAACCGAAAGAGGAGGAGAAAAAAAACCTCATGACGTTTTATTTGTGTAAAACAGAAAGGATGTGCTCAACATCCGTTGATCTAATTATTGATATTATTAGGTTTCTTTGTACCCCCCCCTCCCATTGTTGTATAACAAAAACGCATTATGGCACATTATTAGACACCTTAATCATTGAAACACAGGAGGCTGAAAGTTGTATCTTTGTTCACTGATCACACAACAGAGGAAATTGTCCATTACGCCTGTTGTTGATATTGAGGATGTGATCTCTAATTGTTTCCTGCATGTTGAGGCTATTAATATCCTGCGTTTTGTTTGCACTTTTCCATCCTGAATTAGAAACTCTCTCAAAATCTGTTTCTTATCTGACTATTTTTGTCTCCCCCTCGTTCTCCCGTGTGACCAAACCGACCTGCACGCACACACACACACACGCACGCACGCACGCACGCACGCCCCTGGCTGATGTAGGTTCTACTGGGATTTCACAATGCTGCTGTTCATGGTGGGCAACCTGATCATCATCCCCGTGGGCATCACCTTCTTCAAAGACGAGACCACCACGCCGTGGATCATCTTCAACGTGGTGTCCGACACCTTCTTCCTCATGGATCTGGTGCTCAACTTTCGCACCGGGATCATCATTGAGGACAACTCTGACATCATTTTGGACCCCAAAACCATAAAGAAGAAGTACCTAAAAACCTGGTTCATTGTGGACTTTATCTCCTCCATCCCAGTGGATTACATATTCCTCATAGTGGAGAAAGGGATCGACTCGGAGGTGTACAAGACTGCCCGCGCCCTGAGGATTGTCCGATTCACCAAGATCCTGAGTCTTCTGAGGCTATTAAGGCTATCCAGGCTTATACGCTACATTCACCAGTGGGAAGAGGTGAGGACACACTGTAAACACTCCAGTAAACGCGCGCCGTGGCCCCCGAGTGGAAGAAACAAAGCGGCGACATAAAAATTTCTCTGTTGCTTCTGTTGACTTCTGACCAAATAATCTGCCTGTGTTTGTCCCGGGCGCTGTGCGCTGGATATTAAACGCGCTCGCCCTCCGCCCGGTGAGAGGTGTGTAATGTCGGAGCTTCGACGATCCCTGCATTCTAATTGTTGTTATTACCAAACGGACCCGTCCCGCCTGGCCTCGCCCCGTCCGACCCGGCGGTCCCACAGGTGGCGTCAGGCGTGCTCATAAGCGACCTATTACTGGGGCAAATGCACTTAATGAATTAATGCGGCAGAGGAAGAGCGGAGGGCGATGATGAGGCGCGTGGCGAGGAAGCTGTGATTACGTGCTCTTAATTGTTCGTGCGAGCGCTTCGGCGAAGTTAGATAAGCAGGCGGGTCCTTGGGGGGGGGCCCCGTTGAGGGCTAAAGAACCCAACTCCGCGCGCTTTTATCTCGCCTCCGAGGGCCGCGCTTTCCAGGACGGCCTCTCTTCGGGACTCTTTCTTCGCTCGAAGGTGACACTCCAGGAAGGTGGGCGGTCCTATGAGTCCGCCAGATCGCTCCAGTCTCCGCTTGTGCCACTACTGGCAACCCGGCGTTGGCATTTTGCAGCGGCGAGCAGCCCCGGCGAGGCTCTGCTGCTAACTTGACCTTTGGATAATTGGATTTCTGCAGATATGACGCGAGGCGCGCGCACGCTCTCGCCGGCAGCCTGTGATGGGAAGTGATACTTGGCATGCATGCGTAACGAGGGCGGAGGATGTGGCGGCGACTCGGGCGTTGACATACATTACATTTAACGTCCGCGAAGCCTGACTTCGCATTTCCTGTCCCCGCGCATGTGGCTGCAGACTTTCCCTGAGCTGTCCGTGGTGCTGAAGCGGCCCATCAGTCAGAGCAGCAGGGTACAGTAGAGCCCCCTCATCCATCTTCAGCGGGGAAAAGATAACAAAACGGGTTTATTTCCTCAGCTGCTGATTGATAAAACTTAAGACAGCATTTGAAAGATCTAGCGGGGTGATTAATGTCTGTCCCATTCCTCATTGCTCCACTTCCGCGTTGCGCTGCATTAAAACATCGATTATTTATTCCAGCGATGGATCTTTAATCAGGTTATCGGGAACGCAAACAAAGGCCTAATAAGGAGTGGTTTCTTCGTGTCAGCGCGGTGATAGAAGGGCTCGTCCAGTGACTCGGGATGATTGATGTGTGAGACGATGTGGACTATCAGTTGTTAAGGATCATAATGGTCTCTGTCCATCACTCCCGTGAGTCTGAACATGTGTGCGCGCACGTGTTGGCACTTCTCATTAGTGTATCAGCGCTCCTGCAGGCATGCGTGCGTTGGGCCCGAGATTGATGTCACGTACCTCAGCGTAACAAACGCCTCGCTCCGGCTCCAACTGGGTTTTATTTGGGACCCAGAGAAGGCCGTCCCCTCCCCTCCTTAATCAGCCGGTCTCACCCAGAGCAGAGTCTGGAAGCCCTGCCGCTGAATTTCAAACATTCAATATTTCACAAACGAATCAAACTCTTTGCTGCATTAACTGCCTCATATTCTTCCTCTCCACAGTCTTTAACTCCGTTCCGTTTATTGCTCTCTGTTCCAGATCTTCCATATGACCTATGATTTGGCCAGTGCAGTGATGCGGATCATTAACCTTATTGGAATGATGCTGCTGCTCTGTCACTGGGATGGCTGCCTACAGTTCCTGGTCCCAATGCTGCAGGAATTCCCATCTGACTGCTGGGTGTCCCTCAACAAGATGGAGGCAAGTGTCAGGGAAAATTGACTGAATTCCCGCCAATGTTTGCAATATGTGAAGGCAAAATGCAAATGAACATAACCCTAACCCTCAGTCTTATCAGCTTTCCTCTCTGTTCATATTTCCTGCTACAATAAAGTGGCAGCGAAACCTTTTTATCCAATGCGAGGAGCTTTGAGTAGCATGAAAAGAGATAGAACAATTATATTTCACATAAGACGTTCCATAGGAACGCTGTTCTGTAAAGCGGTCTGTTCGACGAGAAATGTGCAGTCAGGTTTATTTCTGCAGCCCAGAGGACGCATAAATACAAGTCCTGTACCTACAGACACGTAACGTGAAGAATAAACCAACAGAAACGTTACAATTTAAAAGTTTAGGGTGCAAAATTAATAGTAACAGTTTGACAAATATAAAGGTTAGGGGACATTCCTTTGCAGTCTTAGACCAATCTGTTCTCAGGAAGCTGAGCACTGCACCACTCAGGGACTCATTACCCACCTAAGTGATGTCTGTTGCAGATATGCTTTTACTGATTCAGCAGAAAATTAAAAAAAAAAAAAAGAAAAAGGTCCGTCGCTCCTTCCAGCAAATGAGGGGTCTGACTCGTGTCTGCGGCCACTGCAGCGTTCAGATGCAACGCATCCGCAGGAGCGCGGCTGGGAGGGAAGAAACAAACACCCTCGGCTGTTCCCCTCCTGCGTGGCGGGGGTGACGGCAAAGATAAAGAGGACAACAGAGGAAGAGGGGCGGGGGCACGGCGAGGCAGACGGGCTCTTTGTTGCCAGGCCCTCGCTCGCGGAGATAAAAGCCGCTTGCTTGTCTGTCAGGCTCTCGCCGGGCGAGGCGAGACGGCGCTCGCCCAGACGCCGCGTCGCTCCAGACTGGGACTGGAGCGCTCAGGTGGCCTCTCCCCGACACCGTCCACGTCCGCCCCTGCGGCCGCTCCCCGCTAAGATCACTCTTCAGGAGTGGACTAAGATCACTCTTTGGGAGTGGACTAAGATCACTCTTCGGGAGTGGACTAAGATCACTCTTCAGGAGTGGACTAAGATCACTCTTCAGGAGTGGACTAAGATCACTCTTCAGGAGAGGACTAAGATCACTCTTCAGGAGTGAACTTACCGAGCCTCACCTGTTGGTTCATGTGTAAAACTCACCTATCCTGGGAATCGACGCCCGTCCTCGTGGATTCCAGGAGGGAGGGATCTACTTTCTGTCTTCCACGGTTGTGTGTCGGAGTTTCGCTGCCCTTTCCGGTTTCCAGAGCCGGGTAACATTGATGAAACTATAAATAACAGCACCGACCGAAGCTCGCCGTATTTTTGATGTCCCTGATGAACTCTGCATCCATCTGCCCTAATTATTTAATTGAAGAGACGCTCACCGAGCCTGATGTAAGGACATCTGTCGTTTTAATTTTGCTTACTTATGACTCTGCCGTCATCAACAGGTGCTCAGAGAGTCTTTCTCCTGATTGAGGGATGTTTGATGTTGGCTTTTTACTGCAACACGATGTGCAGAAGCCGTCCCGCTCTTAATTTCCAGTGCCGATATTAACCGACACCCAAGAGTTTGATGTATAATATGTGCACGCTGTGTAAAAGTGTCATCAAAAAAGTCAAAACCAATACCGATGATTTCCGATATGACATTTCAATGCCGATAATATCGCTTCTCCTGTCAGCTGGACCTCGCCATGGCAACATTAGCCTCCGCCGCGCTACCTCCGGATGACCTTGTGCCCCGCGCGAAGCGGGAGATGATGAAGTTCGGGGGGCTGACAGGCGGCCGACTCCTCCGCCACTGTGTGATCAACGGCGCTCGGTCTCCGGAGAGCCGTCACTCCTCGACCGACGGGACTGCTCTGTCACGTTACAGGCCGCTCCCCGCCACCTGAGACCGCCCCCCCCCCTATTGAGCGCCTGACAACTTGTAACATGGGCCATTGTGCTGCAGCCGGGCCGTCCGTCACGCCTCACGCCTTACAGGGGCCGCGGTGGCGCCGGGCCCCCGGGCGGAGGCTGCCCGGGATGTCGAGAATATCCCGTAACTCTGGGTGACAACCGCCAGCCAGCAACCGGAGTCAAACTTCGAATTCCCCGGGGAGCGCTGAGGCTGTTCTTCCGCCCAACTCAACGTTTGAATGGGTTTATTTTTAGGACCGTCTCCGCGAGGCTGATGATTTATTTTTTTTTCTTTCTCTTTAATCGCCGACGGTTGCTCTTCCGAGACCTGACAGTCTCGGTGTGCGCGTCCCCTCCCTCGCCGTATCCGCCGCTCTCTCCCGCCATCCTCCGCCGGCCCCCAGTGGAAAAGTGGCTTTGCGGAACAAAAAAGGTCCCCTCTTCTTCAGCTGGTTTTGCTGGTTTCCGTTTACTCCCCAAAGCCTGAATTCACCCGGCGACGTCTCGCTCCTGAAGGGGCCAGAAATCAGGGGGTGGGGGGAGGTGATGGCCTCCCTCCTGCTCCACGTTTTCATTCAAGGGTCTCGTTCACCTTGTTAATCTAGAAAGACTTCAGACAAACAACACTGTCACACATCTTCATCATTGTCTTCCTCAGCACTCTCCCCCTCCTCCCCCTCCTCCGGCCCCAATCTGAGGCTGGTGACGGGGCAAATGTTAATCTTCCTTAGCATCCCGGGCTGAAATAGCTTTTCGGAGGGGGCGGCCATAAAGTTCTGATGTTTCCTGACATTCACAGTATTAATCGCCACGGCAACGGGGCGTCACCAGGTCTCACCTTGAGGTTGTCATTTGTGGCGCGGAATGAAATGTCTCAGCGGCTTGATGGATCACCTTGTGATTTGTTATGCGTATCAGACACGTGGACATGGTGGCAGAACACAATGGTTCCCTAACAGTGAATGGGTTATTTATGGTTTATTTGTGGGTTATTTATGGTTTATTTATGCTGATAAATTGTTCTGCCTGTTTATTACTGGGGTATTAAAACCTTATTTGGGACTTCAGATGAGTTTTCTACATCAGAAATCTTTATGAGAACTTGGTGAGGACGAGGTTTTTGTCCCAACACCTCCTTGGTGTGGCTGTGAAGTGCTGAAACTAGACCCCCCCCCATTATCGTCTGAGCCTCCGCACACCACAACAAGGTCACACAGAATGGCTTTAGGGCGCCCTGGGCACACAAGTACGGCCGCCCCCGCCTCACCGGTCGTCTCCATTAGCCGCGGCTCCTCTGTCTGAACTCCGAGGTGATCGCACCCACCCCCCTCAAATCAGAGGATGGTTCCAAAACTGAACTCTCTGGGGAGGGCCGCTCAGACTTATGATGATAAAGCCGTTCCCTCCCCCTTGCTGGCCAGTGCTATTTCAGTATCAAAGTGCTCATTGTTCATCTATTATTCAGTCTGTTTCACTCCAGTGTTTCTCTTTTTCTTTTCCACGTACACCATTTAGCCTCAGCCCACTTGGTGGAGCTGTATTTATTTTTGGAGCCCCCCCCCTCCACTCGCACTGGAAGAGTCCCTCCATGGGTGCGTGGCCCTTTAATGATGTAAAGTGCTTTTCGGTTCCCTTTTAAAATTGTTTGGTACTCATTTGCATTCCTTTGGTAGTCTCATCCTTTCATTCAACGTTCACGGCCGCTACGCCAGCGAACGTCTGCATCAAATGAAACTTATAGAGCATTTAAAGGCTGCTGCGTCATAAAAGGTTGGACAGGCTGTAGTGGATGTGTTTTTGAGGTGTTAACTAACCCCCTGGGGTTAAGAACAGGCCCTAGATTGCTGAATGTGCACTACACGTGTAGCGAGCAGCGTTTCTCTCCTGCGGTCTTTAATTACGGCTTTCCGTTTTAATACCGGTCCTCTTGTTGGATAAACGAACCGATTGCCTCGGCGGAGGAGGCAGGTGGGGTGGGGTGGGGGGCACAGGTTTTTCTCCTTGTTTGTGGCGTTATCTTAAACGAATCAGTGGCAGCAGCCTTCCCAGATCGGAGCCACCTCAACTGGTGGAGGAAGGGGGGGGGCATCAGATCTCCTGTGTGTTTTCAGATGGTTGCGCTTCCCCCTCGATTGTGTTGAAGAGAGCTTTCAGCCGTAGCCCCCCCCACCCGCGCCTCCCGTGACCTCTGCTTGCCATTCCTCTGAGGAAATACTTCCTCTACCATCTTCGTGTTGCTGATTAGGCCTCTCCAGACCGCCCAGTCTCCTTTTCCTTCCTTCATTTTCCTCTCCGTCCCCGGAGTTCTCAATTGTGTGAATTTCCACGACCTCGGGCTCCCCGAGGATGTCTCTGCTGGGGGGGGGGCGCTTCTGTCCCCACCAGCTCTTGCCTCCTTTAACTGTGTGTTGCTGTCTCCCCGCAGAACGACACCTGGTCCGAGCTCTACTCCTTCGCTGTGTTCAAAGCCATGAGCCACATGTTGTGCATCGGTTACGGTCGGCAGGCCCCGGAGAGCCTGTCCGATATCTGGCTCACCATGCTGAGCATGATCGTCGGGGCCACGTGCTACGCCGTCTTCATCGGCCACGCCACGGCTCTGATCCAGTCCTTGGACTCCTCCCGCCGCCAGTATCAGGAGAAGGTGAGGTGCCGACGTCATCACAAAACACTTCTGCTGAGCACTAATTCCCGGCATCCAGACTCCCACCTCTGGTTTTGGAGAAATATGCTGACTCGATATTTTTAGGAATCACAATTTTTTTCTTGTAAAAGGAAGTCAACACCTTCGCCACAGGGAGGTGGAAACTGGGAAATCTGCCACCAGCACATCGCTTTCGTTTGTTTAATTTGCACCGAGATGGTGGCTGGTGGTGATGACGTCATCACGGGGGCGGGGGTGTTCTGGGCTGAAATGTATATTTAAGGTTGCTTCAGCCAGTTTAGTCAACAGAAAAAGTGAAGGTGTCGCCAGTGAAAGGCGTCTAAAAGCTCTAATCCTGGACACTAATATCCCTGATATGTGCGCATCTGTTAGAAACTGGAATACCTCTCACCAATTTCCACAAATTTCCAGTCGGATTCGTCACGTCAGATTAAAGCGGCGGACACGAGTGTCTCAAAACATCTCGGAGACAGTTCCCCCGCGTCCTTCGCGGTGGTCCCGCCCCCTGGAGCGAGGATGCGGATGGCGGAGGGAGGGTAACGACCTCCCTGTTTCCAAGCAGAGTCCCGCTGACCGGGGGAGCGGGGGAGTGTTCTGCTTGCTGCAGCCAATCAGGCGCCCTGGGTGTGTTCGGCCAGGTACAGCCGCTTCACTGGGTGGCGGGGGGGTCGCTGTGGTGGGCGGATGGGTGCTGGTGTTATTTAGGGGGAAAAATGTACAGAGTGTGTGTGTGTGTGTCTGTGTGTCTGTTTGGGCAGCGGTGAATTGATGAAGCAGCAGACCTGCGCATCCTGCCAATGTCATCCTGAAGGTGACGTGGGCCCCCCCATCACTCACTCACCTCCCTTCCTTTAACTACCGTTCGGTTTCTTCGGCCGTCGTTCCCCGCTCTGTCCCTCTCTCCCTCCGGCTGCCTCCCCATCTCTCCCTGCCTTCCTCCCTTCTATCCGCGGAGGCGGCGGTGTCCTTGGGAGGTGCAGTGTTACTGCTACTTACTGCTGGAGGGAGCAGAGGGAGGGGGGGGGGACCTGTCGGAGACAGGAGAGCCTTGTTAACTCAAGCCCTGGTGCAGTCACAGAAACTAAACGGTGGCTTATTAAAAAGGTTTGTTATTTTTGGCTGGACAACACGCGCAGAACTCCCATAGGTTTTTTTTTTTTTTTTTTTTGGACACCCGGGTGCACTTCCCCTCCAAGAAATGGTGTAAAACACAACAGTTAAGCAAATTAAACCATTATTCGTGCTCTAATCTGCACAGTGTGTCCCCGGGTGACAGGCGCTGAGCAGGAATTTGTTTCTTTCTCCCTGAGAAATGATTTCACCCTCAGCTGGGGGTCCTTACATGTAGTTTTTAAAAGCCTATTCTTGCGCATCTCTTCCTGTTGCTGCTGATTCATTTGTTTCAAACCGGTTTGCACTGCAAGCACCCTCAGCAGGCTTTCAAACAGCCTGTTTTTAATTGGAAATAAGCCTCTTTCACATATTAGATTTCATCCTAATGATGTGCTTATTTATAATACGACACTTTGCCAGGTTCCCTACAGCCCCCCCACGTCTGTGTTTCTGCTGAGGGCAGGGAACTCTTCCCTCCCAGCCCTTTTCTGACCAGTTGTCACCTCTGAAGTTGCCGTCTTTTCTTTTTTTTTTTCCCCTTTCCTCGCAGCTCTGTGAGGATTAGCATTTGCGCTGCAGACGCGTTTATTTAGCTGAGATGTGGAGCAGAAAAGTGCCAGCCGTCCTCAGCTGATGCTGATGCCGCCGGGCGAATTCGCCATGCCTCCCGACATCAGCGCGACTGACACTCTGTATCAGGCGGGGAGTGTCGGTTAAAAAAAATGCATCTTCTGGCAGTTTGTTAAAGCTCCTCGGAGGATGAGAGCGGAATTGTGTTTTGGTTTCTATTTCAGCCCAGCAGCGATGCCAGACTCACTCTGTGTGGGTTAGATTTAAACATAATGGCGACCGCAGGTTTTGTCGCAGGGAGCTGGGAGTTCAGTAACACAGTCAAGTGCAACAGCCGTAATCCTGCAGCAGTCCAAATACACCCCAAGCCCCTGCTTATTTTCCGCCTCTTTTGTAAGCGGAGTTATGGGAAAATGTGCAAACGTGAGTTAAAGTAATGATATTTTAGGGAAGCTTTAAGGGTCAAGAGTTTTAAATGTAAAAGAGGCGAAACCAAATGTTACATCTGAGTAGCTCCAGCGTCTCGTGCGCGGTGGGACAGACTGGAGTTCCCTCCCTGTTCACTTGATCAGTCTTCACAGAGATGGGGAAACCTTCAGAGAGGGGGTTGAGCAGAGGTTTGATTTGGATCTACCAGTGCTTAGTTAAAATGTCGCATAATGACCCGTAGGCCATTTTGATGTGAGGTCCAACATTGTGTTTGGGTGTTTGGTTTCCCTTTTGACGTATGAACACATGCAGCCCGGTGTAGAGCAACCCCTGTGCCACGTCTGAATCGATAATCAGCCCTTAATGGCTTTGCAGGAGGTTAATAGTCTAATCTCAGCCAGCAGACCGGGCTCTCTGCCGCAGGATGACACAGAGCGGGATGCTCTCCTTCCGTGAGCCGCTGCCGCCACCGCCGCTGCCATCGGCCTCCTCTTGGCCAGATTGCTCCAATTATCCGGAGGGGCTGACGTTGCAAAGAGATTCCTGCACCAACATCTGTAACCAGCGTCTCCTGATTGTGCCGGATGATCTTCGCTTTGGTCGGCCCTCCCTTTGATCGAATTATTTCCTTAGAAGCCTCTTTTCATTTAATCAGACTTTGTGCCGTGTGAGCCCCCGCCATGCATTGTTCCTGCCGGCGTGCGCATCTCCAAATTGGAGAGAGACAAGACGAGCTCTGACTTATCACAATCTGATTCTCTCCTCCTTGGTTCATAATATAATGGGGAAGATTTTGCAGGGAATTAAATGAATGAATTATGCGACCATGTGACCATGTGGGAGGAATCCAAAGTTGAATTTGAAGAAAAGAGGAAAGAGGAGGAGAAAGGGAACAATAAAGTTGGGAGATATTGTCAGTTAAACACACTTTTCTGGCGACTGCTGTGCTGCTGGACATTAACGGCCCAATCGCACAAGACTTTCCGACACAGTCAGCGATTTCCAGTGGATGTGTGATCTCATCCCAGCGATAACATCTGTCCCTGTCGACTGTTGTCTATAAACCGCAGTTTAAAACCCAGAAGATGAATGAAAAAAATGAAATACAGCAGAGAACAGACCCCCTTATCTTCAGCCTTTGAGTGAATTGCTGGAACGCCGCGGCATTATACGGCAGTAAATTGTGTTTGTTTCTGTTTTTCTGAACGAACTCTCTGAGGTGCAGAGAGGATATTGCAGCCGCTGTAATCAGTGCAAACACCTTAACTGGAGCTTAGCTGGACTACAGCGTGCACGTTAACACAATCACGCTAATGGCTTTCAAAGAATTCTCAGAATAGCTCCTACTTGGTGTCGTGCTGTCATGTTGACACAGGAAACAACGTTATTTTTGGTCTCATTTAACCGCCCCCCCTCTACTCTGGATGCTGTGACACATCGCCCTGATGCCTGCCGCCCTCTCCTCTGTGACACCGAGGTCAGCCCCGATAATGGACGCGGCGCGCCGTAATGTGGCTCCCGAACCGGAGTCACGAAATGTCACCATCAGGTTCAGTGTGCCGGCTTCCCCCGCCCGCCCCCTCACCGCCGCCTCGTGTCGTACGGATCTCGCTGAGTCACGGCCCGCTGCGGCGGGTTTCCTGCCCGTCCCTCCGCGGGGCTTCCCCCGACTGCTGCTCTGTTGCGGCCAGCACGCCTGTCTCTTTTACGAGAGGCGCAGCAGCTGCGGCGCTGGCTTCCAGCTTTGGGACACGGGGTCATTTCTCGGGGCCGACCTCCATCTGCAGATGTTGGCCCAGGCAGGTGCTGTGTAACTACATCAGAGGACCTGCCCCCCTCACCACCCTCCACCACCACCACTACCCTGGTGTTTAATTAATGAGATGTTTGGATTATTTAGGCTCTTTTTTTTGCACCAGCAGCTTGATAATGATGTTATTCTGCGTTTACTGTGGAGTAACAACAAACACAAAGTATCAAGAGGCAAGACTGGAGTGAGAGTGGAGCCAGAGAATATTTTAATTACTGTCTGTGCTATGAAATTGCCATGTTGTTTATGCACTTATTTAAAAAATGCCAAACATTTTATTATAGCGAGGATAAATGTTGACTTCCTGATTTACCTCCGGCACTAACCCTGATTGCTGGAGCTGCATTCAGGCTTGTAGGACGCCTTCGGCGGAATATTTACAGCTGTAATTAAGGCGGCATAAGGGATTTATTGCCTCAGACTACACGATCTTGCTCATACACACAAGTATTCCATCTGGGGAATCTGTGTGTATGCTGAATTTGCTGTGAAACGGAAACCGCAGCGTCTGCCTCCTAAACAAATAATCTCCCCCAGACATTAATATGGTGCTGTTGAGGATGGAGATCGTGTCTGACATGCAGACAGGTGAATCCCCTTGTTTTTCTCTCTTTCTGTTTAAGTAAGGCTGAAGTGTTGGAGTGTGACAGCGGGTCTCAGTAGTATACTGCCGCTGTCGGGGATCAACCTCGGGTAGATTTTCTTCTAAAGTGCACCCCGATCGGTGTTGCAGCCTTCACTGGGTCCTCCATCAATTTACCCATGACTGACATTGATCTGCTGGCAAGCATGATCGACGCAGGTGACGTTTATTTGCCGCATTCAAGGTTCGCCCATGTCGATTCGCATACAGAATTTCTGTGAATTCATCTACCATCGCTGCTTTTCAGCGATGGAGGTTTTGTTCATTATTTTCTGCGGCAGTTTCTCTCTTAAGGTCAAGAAAAGTCAATGAACTAAAACTAAATGATTCCTCTTTTCTCACAGCTTCATTTAACAGTCCGATGCTCAGTCATCCACCCGCAGGAACTTTATCAATATGCTCAACAAACAAGCTCATGTGTGAAATCTTTCCTGACAGTTTTGCGATTTTTAAATTTGAGCTTTCTCTTGCACTATACTGCTGTTATTGTGGTAATTGTGTTTCCAACCTTTGTCTAAATAAGTACATTAAATTCAAACATTTGCAATATTTTGATCTAGTTAGGGCCTCCTACAGTGTTTCTAAAAAGTCTGTTACCAGATCTGAGTTACTCAAACAGAAACGTACAAAGTTGTAAGTAATCTGCAGTACCAATTTTTTACCACAAGAGAGACACAAATGCTGTCCCTAACAGTGACCGATCAATCAAAATATGTCTGTTTTTAACAAAATATGAACTACACTGACACAACTTTATCTCTATCATCTCAGTACAAACAAGTGGAGCAGTACATGTCCTTCCACAAGCTGCCGGCTGACTTTCGACAGAAAATCCACGACTATTACGAGCACAGGTACCAGGGCAAGATGTTCGACGAGGAGAGCATACTGGGAGAACTCAGTGAGCCTCTCAGGGAGGTATGAAATAGAACACACCATCCATATGTATTGCTGAGGTCGCAGAATTCTAAGTTTTCTGTTTTCTCCACATTCCTTAGGAAATCGTGAACTTCAACTGCCGTAAGCTTGTGGCGTCCATGCCGCTTTTTGCCAACGCGGAGCCAAACTTTGTGACGGCCATGTTGACCAAGCTGAGATTTGAAGTGTTCCAGCCGCATGATTACATCATCAGAGAGGGCACCATTGGAAAGAAAATGTACTTCATCCAGCACGGAGTCTGCAGCGTCATCACCAAGGGCACTCTGGCTATGAAGCTGTCAGACGGCTCTTATTTTGGAGGTACCGCATGCAGCTTGTGCATCCAGGGATGTTTATCTGCTGCGGCGAGAGTAACTGACTTTTTCGCTTTTTGCCTTTGCCCGCTCCAGAGATCTGTCTATTGACCAGGGGTCGGCGAACAGCCAGCGTGCGAGCGGAGACCTACTGCCGCCTCTACTCTCTGTCGGTTGACCACTTCAATGAGGTGCTTGAGGAATACCCGATGATGAGACGAGCCTTCGAAACTGTGGCCATCGATCGTTTGAACCGGATAGGTAAAACGCATCTCAGCTTGGAATCACTTGACACATTTAGCTTGTTTTAATCTCTAAAACAAATGAAGTAAAGTGAATTAATCAGACAGTAAATTGAGCTGCGTTGTGACAGGTGCTCCCATAGCAAGGATTGAGTCTCAACAGGATAGACCAGATGTTACGAATATAGCAATAGCTAAATGATCTTGTTCATTCATTTGTTTGCCTCTAATCTGCTCTTTTCTCTCTCAGGTAAAAAGAACTCGATACTGATGCACAAAGTTCAGCATGATCTCAACTCTGGCGTGTTCAACAACCAGGAGAACGAGATGATCCAGGAGATCGTCAAGTACGATCGAGAAATGGTGAAGCTGGTGGACCTGCAGAGGCCACGCGCCATGTCCATGACCCCCTCCATCGGCGGGATCTTCGCTCCTCCTGGCCAGCCCTCCACGGGCTCTGCAATCGCTACTCTCCAGCAGGCCGTAGCCATGAGCTTTTGTCCTCAAATGGCGAGCCCCCTTGTTGGCCCAGGGACTTTGCAGTCCCCTCGTATGGTGCGAAGGTTCCAGGTCATGCAGAACCTGTCCAGCCCCGTCTCAATGTCGCCTCTTCAATCGCAGCCCCCTCAAGCATTCGGAGGGGCGTTTGGATCTGCAATATCAAGCCCACCGGTCCAAAGCCCACTCGCAGCCACAGGACGGACTTTCCAGTACATGGCAAGCACCGGACCTTCTGGTTCTCAGTTGTCCTTAGTACAGCACCATGCCCCCAGTCCCACACAGACCCAGCAGAGGCCTGCCTCACACAAGAGCACCCACTCTCTCCAAGCGGGCAGCTTGAGCCAGGACACCCGGGCCTTGTCTGCCTCCCAGCCTTCACTTCCCCAGGAAGGAACCCCACAGGCTGCCTCCGCAGCCCCAAGCCCTCCAGCATCCACCCACACGTCCAACAACTCCATCGGCCCACCTCAGCAACCTCACCCCAGTCTGCCCGGGCCGTCAGGGGTCGGGAGACCCGCGGGAGCTCAGCAGCGAGTGGTTTTCGCCTCTACGCCTCCTCCTGGTGGACCTACTGGAATGGGGGTGGCACCAGCTGGATCAGGACCTCCAGACTCTGGAGCTCCCAAGAAAGATTCAATTGTCAGCCTTCCGGAGCTAGACTCTGCCAGATCCCGGCTGTCTTCCAACTTGTGACCCTGGTAGAGTTCAGAGGCCTTTTTTTTTTGTAGGAGAATCGGTATGTTTGTGGTCAGTCCTGCTGATCTGTCAGCCTACTTCATGACCAATCAGCTACCGCCAGGGACACCAGTGATTTTACCTGGATGCACTGTGTGCTGGTGTCAGCAGAAGGAAAAGAGCAACTCAAATTATTCTTGAGACACTTTAGCTTGGAAGAGTCTATCCAATTAAACTAGTATAACGATAGGTCGAACTGGTCTAGTCTACTGTGCCAGCACCTTTAGTCTTAGTATCACCCTTGACACTCTGCTTCCAAACACCTACTGTATATCGCTGTCTTTACTGTAAAGATATGAAGAAAAGTATGATTAATGTAACTATTGCATACTGTGTAAAATCCATGCAATGCAATCTAGCTGGAGCTGGACTTTAAAATGAAAATCAGGGACTTGAAATCAAACGACAATGACATTTTAAGAGTTAAAAGTGTTTTGAGTGTACTTTTTCCTTATAAGCTGTTGTAGCAAAAGAACACATTGCTCTTCATATTGTTTCAAATAGTAGTGAAGTTAGTGTTTTAGACCGCTGGTCGATCTTACGTCTATGTGTAAATAGTCGACGAAAAAAGAACGGAGGGATATTATATTCATTGTATCTTACCCAAACCAAAGTTGAGCTTGAACACAAAGTCCGGTTGTGTCTGTATCAACTAAAAAAGAAACATAGAAGAAAAACGCCATTTATTTAACTGCCTTGATTCAACGTTAGAAGCCATATATTTGGTTCGTGTGTATGTATATATGTGGTCGTAAATGTGCGCGCGCGCGTGGGTGAGCTTTGTCGGTTCGTTCCAGTCCCGTTTTCATGAGAAGGACTCACACACTCTTTACGCCGCTTTGTCGGGCGTGGCCGGCTTGACACGCTGACCCGTCTTTGGGCGCAACATCTGGAGGGCGGCCGGCCGTTTGGTTAGCACACTGATTGTAAACGCGAGGGCGTAGGCAGTGGAATAATCTGAGCTTTATGAAGGGAAACATTTGTGAACAACCCATACTGTATACTTGCTTGTTTTTTGTCTAGGTTTATTAATTAACACATGCAATATAATTCTGCAATACTCTACCCCGCCTATATATAAATATATATGAATATAAATATCTATACATACGCTGTACAGGAAAGTGAACTTGTTTCTTTTTCCTTTTGTTGAACTTTTAATGTGAAAATTTAAAGAATCCAGCAACTACTGTGGTTTCACTTGAGGTATTCTAATCCAGTGACCATGTCGTTACCTTAACCAAAAATGCTCGAGGGAGTGCGAGGAACCATCGCATCATTTACGTTAACACAGCTGGAATCAAATGGCACCGAAAGTTCGGCACAAAAAGAAGAATTGGACCCCAAATTAGGTGGTGCGAGGATGCTTCTGACGCCTCTGTGCCCCAGCGTTAAAGTCTCCACACCGCTCGTTCAGGATGGCCCGATGCTCTCATGAATGTCTCCGCATTTAAAAATCTGCCGCAATTCCGACGCTCAAATTTTGGGATTAGGCTGAGGTTTCGCTTAAAAAATCTCCTGATCCCACCAACCCGGACGCCTTCTCCCGCTGAATGTACGCCATAGGAGAAGGAGGGAGCTAATCAGATAAAAACTGCCATGTAAATAAAAAAAAAGTTTTGCAGAGTTGAAGAGGCTTTTACGATGCAAGGGATTTGTGTGGCATACCTGTATGTTGCTGAATGTCTGTGTGATTTTAATTTTAACTTTGATGGCGCTTCTCCTGTATTTTGACTCATTTGCTATGCCCCCCCCCCGCCCATCCATTAAACCCTAGATAACTTGAGGGGGATGCTTTTTAATTGTGAGCGAGTTGTGGCCCCATCGAGCTCCTCGGTCCAAAGCAACCACTGAGGACGTTCAGCTAAGCACCTTCTGCTGCACTTAGACTTCGCAATCAAACTGAAAACCGATGCTCGATACCCTCCAAAATTGGCCCCCACGCTTCCTCTGGTGACAATATCAGGTTAACCAGCGGGGTCGAGCGGCGAATCTAATCGAGACAGGAAAAAAAACAAGTAGCTGAATTAACGCATTGGGGCTGAACGTAGCGCCCAACTTTTTCAGCAGAGAGCATCGATCCAGAGCCAAACTCAAAAATCCATGCAATGGACGTTTCACTCAGGTTTGCTACCTTTCCAGAGGGATGTATCGACTGCCGTAGCGTGGCTTTCCATCGATTTACGTCGACTTGTCAAGCTTCCCGTAATCAACTTGTTGATTTAAGCATGCTGAAAGATTTCCCTTTGACTTTTACTTGGCTTAGAAAAACAAGATGGACCTTTTGCTGTTTCAAACCCCGCCACCGTTTCCTTTTGAACCACGTTTTCCACAGAGCTGTTTAAATATTGAAACGGGTTGTGGATGATTGATTTTATCCAAGGGCTTCATTATATTGCTTGTAAATCCTGGCTCATCCTTCTTGTGGCGTAGCCACATGTCGGTTTCCTTTCTGATCAGAAACATGCACTAAACTGTCCTCTTGGGTCACAGTGCTGCAGCCGCCTTCATCAGCATCACTGGAACTTTCTATTGCTGTCTTTATTTTTCTTCCTATGGGAAAGGTACATGCCAAAATGCCAATGTGATTGTGAATGAACCAAGTCCGTTTGAGTCAGTAGCTGTTGCGTGCTTCGATGCTGTTCCGGTGCAATCGGTCGATCCGTTTTCTTTTCTTTCCTGTTTCCTTTGTGCTTACTCAAGAGTTTGCCCTATTAAGCTGCTATCAGGACTGTGCCGATATTATTTGAACGATAGTCTGTAAAAGTGTGGCGGACGAAGGGTCGAGGAGCGTTTCCTGGCGGTATCACGCGCAGCTTCTGTTCCGTTGCATCCACCCAGTGAGACACTTTAACGTTGTAACCCACGTCCACTCCGACGAATGGGATCCCAGATGCTTTGACCCGTGCTAGTCCCTTGCAACCCTCCAGGGTCTGCCTCCCAGTTGCGTTCCGTCGACTGGCTGCAGGGGTGGGGGGATCCGGGGGTCTAGGGGGGGTTCAAAGTGCGATTGTTCATCGGTTCTTCTGGACCTTGCTGTGAAGTGGGATTGACATCCCTCGTACCTGTCTGACTGACTGATGGACAGTTATTGAGAGTACCTGAGTTTCAAACGTGTCATTCATGCTGGAACAGATTTTAAGGGTACTGAATGCCTTGGTGTTGATATGTTAACAAATCAGGGTATTACTTTATGTTCGTAAATGTGTCTTGGACTTATTGTTACGTTCGGTTATTGTTTCTGCAACGTACCCCGTGCACATGGACTGTATATACCTTGTGCCTAGTATATCTAGTTTCCACATAGTCTATTTTTGTGGTATGTATGTGCCTGTAAAAATGCAAATACGTGTTTTTATTTTAAACTTGCAATATATGTAAAAAGGAAAAAAACAAAGAAATCGCTAGTATTGCTGAATTTAAATGACAATGTCAGTATATCTAATTTTCCCTGATTTGGGAAACATGAAAATTGCACATTTTTTCATCAGTTTGAGCCTTCCAACACCGTGCGCGCTGTATTCATGCTCTGTTTCATGTGACGTGGTGGGTGGGGTGGGGTGGGGGTGGGGTGGGGGGGTGTGCTGCTGCTTCCGAGGTCGGCCACGAACTGCTGTAAAAGAAATGTGTTGTGCAGGGAGAGGGTGAGCTCTGGCAGTCCTCTGGTGGAGATCAGCAGTCTAGACATCGGCTCAGATGACCTGCTTCCCTCGCAGAGGAAGTCGTGGACACGGCCTATGGCGGAGATGCCCACAGAAGCATGTTTAGGTGGTGTACATAGTGGAATATCCTTAGACTATATTGTTGTACAGGTCTGACGTGGCATTAGCAGCTAAACGGGGTGATTTGACTCCCGAGCGTCAGCGGCCAGGACTCCTGGCCGAGCCGTCCTCACAGACAACAGCCGAGTGCATGCCTGTGTTTCCCTGATCCCGACGTAAGCAGACGCCGTTGTGCACCAGCCGCAGTATAAGTTCATTTAGTCTTAGAACTGAACCTTTGTGTCGTAGCTGCCGTAGCCCGCTTAGCTCCCCTAGGCCTCCTCTGCTTCAGGACTCAGTGTCGTGTGCTTGAGTTTGTGTGTGCGTGTGGTTGTTCCTGTGCCTTCAACGGTCCCAGTTTAGAAAACGACGCCATTTAAGGGTGTGAAATGCGTTTGAAGCTGAGGGAAGACACTAAAAGACTATAATGATGCTTACAACTGACTCTAGCACACTCTTAGATTAGCAGCCTGGCTCGGTGTGGGCATCCAGACACACGTTACCAGCACCACGTAGACGACAGCACAGACATCCGACACGGCACGTGTCCTTCTCTCTCTGGAAGCAAACATGTGGGTTATGTTTTGGCTCCTACACTTACAATAGAGGAAACAAAAAAAAAAAACAACAAAAAAAAACAAAACGGTTTTCATAATGCCAGATCTGTCTAAGTTGATGTCTGTGAATCCGGGGACGGATCAGTTCTGGCTGCGACTCCTCCGGATCCACCTCAGAGTGTCTGAGCGAGGCTTGGGGAGGAGGGGGGGGGGCCGGGGCTGATGTGTGCCCGCGTCCTGAAAGGTTGTCTTGTCCACCACCTCTGCTGACCGTGAACACAGAGCCACACCCTGGTCTCTCTCAATAAGCTGGTCTGTCAGTCAGTGGCAATGTCGTTTCAGCGTTCGTGAAAAGACGATACCTTGTTGTGCAATAAAAAAATGAGCGCATTGGCATACTTATCTGTGTGTGTGGACTTTTATTCAGCCGTGCGTCCTTCCTGGATGCAGCGAGCGTTGTGACGTTTGATATAACACAGCTAACATACGCCCGCGCGCACACACACACACACACACACACACACACACACACACACACATACATGCTGTGTTGTAAATCATCAATGTCTCCACCCTCATTCTACCCCACAGTAGATGATCTCTCTCTCTCTCTGTCTCTCTCTCTCTGTCTCTCTCTCTCTCTCTCTGTCTCTCTCTCTCTCTCTCCCTCTCTCTGCAGACAGAGGCTCTACTGCATCCCTGATGAGATGTCTGAGCTCAGTCTAAGAGCTTTGCAGTGCGTGTGTGTGTGTGTGTGTGTGTGTGTATCACACAGCAAAGAAGCAAGTCTATTTATTCTTGTACCTCCATGCGTGTCCATGCACATGCGTGCCCCACTTATGTGTTTGTCTAGCAGAGCAAATGAACCGGTGGAACTGTGTACGCGCCTGTGAAAGTGTGTGTGCGCCTGTGAAGGTGTGTGTGTGTGTGTGTGTGTGTGTGCGTGCGTGTGTTGGTGGGTGGGTGCATAGGGGAAGAGGGCAGTCCAAGGACACGCTCTTCCAACAGCCACGGGAGGAGCACCCACCCCTTCCTTCTCTGTTTGGTCCATTTTGTTTTCTTGCACACACACACACACACACACAAGCAGATGCACCGTGTGGGTCCTCAGTGATTATGCACGGCGTGACACCGAGATAGAAAGATTAAAATTACAGCCAAGGTGAGGCTTTAACACACAGCCTTACACCGAGCGTACCATCTCCTCGCGGTGACATCCAGCTGGTACAAATGTGGGTGAGCCCATCCGCAGTGCGTGTGTGTAGCTTTACCTTGACGTGACATAATGTCCTCTCTCGCTTCAGCCCTGCATACATACACACACACCCACGCGTCTCTACCTCCATCTATCCATTTAAGCTGTAATTTAATGAAGAAGCAATAAACTGATAGTGAGTGCAGGCGGATGCTTCACCAAGTTATATGTAGCGTGAGTATATAGTTTCATCCTGTACAGTATGTGACCAAGAACTGTCCTCTACCTCATTTCCTTTGCAGTGCCAGTCCTCTATGCCCCCCTCTGTCCTACTTCAGTTAATCATATCAGCATCTCCTGCACTGCCATGGTAGCCCCGTTTGCATCTGGATGATTTAGGGTTTTAAGGTTATCTCCGAGCTTTCTCCTTTGACTGGTTTTATTGCTTAAAACATTTGCATCCCCTGTGACTGTTGCTGATCCGTTCAGGTGAAGGTGCAACGCCGACGCAAGGGCAGGCGCGCACCCTTCTGCCCTCACGCTTCCTCTCTCTGCTGAGGCGGCTTCAGCCACGCTGGAGCATCTAGACAGGCCAAGGCTCGGAACCGAATGGCAGAATTAGCATTCGGCCCGAGAACTGTGTCCACGAATGAGTCAGTGAGCATGTGTGAGAGAGGGAGAGAGAGATAGAGAGAGAGAGACTACATCATCTTACAGCCGCAGGCAGCCTGGGTAACATCACAGATGCTGGACAGGGGGCTGGGGAGGAAGTGAGAAGTGCGTCAAGCTGCAGAACAGTAGGGGCCGGGGTCACGTGATCTCGTTCATACTTTAAAATCTCACCAAGAAGAAAGCACCCAGACAGGGAAAACATGCTGGGTGCCCTGATGGGGTTTATTTGACTTTATTGCTTGACAAAAAGAAATGCATTTTTCATGAACTCATCTTTGGAGTCTACCTCCATGCATGGATGGAAAGCGTGTGAAATGATGCCGTGCGTGTTCACCAGTGCATCCAGAGACCATCAATGTAGTGAAACTGTTCCCTCGGTGTCTCAGACGACAGGTTTTGCATATTTAGAGGGTTTAGAGTGAAGAAATGCATCAAAACTGCAGAAAGAAATGTGTTAGCTTTACAAGGGACCAGTTTGGCTTCCAGAAGGAGGCATTTAAAACCTGGGCCTTGATAGATTTGAGTCATCCGAACCATCACACCAGCGGTTGTCATAGCAAAGACAGCCCATTGTGAGTTTTCCTGAGCGGAGCACAGCTGAACGGCTGACTGCAGCGTTCCCTGTGAGCTGAGCATCTCCGATCGGTACATCTCACCCCGTCCATGACCCGTCTGGCTGAACAAACCGAAGGCAGGGCGAGGGCCGTGGAGGAGACATGCAGCCATGCTCCAGGAGACAGGACGCAAGAGACAGGAGACAGAAGACAAGAGACAGGAGATGCATCTCATGAAGAATAAAACTGGCGGCCCATTTTTCATTGGTCTGATTGGTTGAAGAGAGGACAGCTGGACCATTATAATGTCATCTGCTCTGCTTGGGTCTTTGGTCAGACACACCCACACACATACACACACACACACGCACGCACACACACACACTTTGCTTCAGTATTAACGTTGGGAAGGTAAATTTAGTTTCAGCATCAGGCCTCTGAACATTTTTTTAGCAGGTGCATAATACTGAAAAGTGCTGCTCAGCACTAACACACGCATTAAACCTGCTCTTGGAGGTCTGCTCACTCCACTCATGTCTTGTTTGTTGCACCACATCAGGTCAGAGCTCAGGCAGAAAAGAGGTTGCGTCAACAAAAATGGCTCCAAATGTTAAAGTTGGCCGATAGCACGTGGAAAACCAGCAGAGATGATGGGGGAGGAGGAAGAGAGCGTCAACGAGACAACCTGGTGAAACGCTTTCTTTGTCCATGTGGAGCCCTGCTGCCCTGTCAGATCCTGCGGCCTGGAAACCAGCAACAGGCCAGTGAAGGCCCCCCAGCAGCAACCTGAAGTGTCCTAATAAAGAGACGGATGGCTTCGCGCCGAGGCCGGGCCGAGTAGCCGGGATGGCCTAATTATCGGGAGGAGAAAGACTCCTCGCAGCATCCATCACCTTCACTCGGGGCACCCCGGGGTCCTCGCCGGGCTGATCCAGGGTCCCGTTTCATCGCGCTGACTTCTCTGGGATATTCGGACAAAAGCCATGTGTCTTTTATCACCTTCCAAGCTGCTGCTTCATCAACGTGGCTGCAGCGAACATCACAAGAGTCGTGGATAACGCTGGCCAGCACCCCTATCCTGCACGCTGGCGTGTGGGTTACTGATAATTATGTATTAATCAGCCATTATTATTAACTCTGTTAATAATAACTGTGTTGATGATGGGTAGTTTCTCTGATGCCCATGCTTCTGCCGAGTGCGCCGTTGTCACGGTGATCCTGAACTCTCCCCAGCTGAAGTGACTTTACGCTCATTTGTGTCTTCCTCCGGGCCTCGTCGACCTGGAGCTCGTTCTTCTCCGTCTCTGTTATCCCATCATGCCCTGTCTCTCACTGCCTTTGGCTCTGATGTCTTCTTAAAAAAAGCGAAGGCCGAACGCTCACCTGAAGATCTGAATTTAGCAGCTTTTGTGTTATTTTTATTCCCCAGCTTATGTATTATGAGTTTCACCATCCCTCTTTTCTGATTGAGAGTCATTACGGTGATTAGATGTTATTTTTATGTGCCGAAGCAATTAAGTAATGACACAAAATGTTGGGAAAGAGGAGAGACTGAGGACGGAAGAGGATAGAATGGGCGAAGAGGAGAAGAGTGGAGGAAGAAAAAGTGATCAAAACTGCTGAGTCACAGAAAGAGCCCACTTAGGTTTTCTGTTTTCCTCATCCTCACACACACACACACACACACACACACACACACACACACACACACACACACACACGCACACGCAGACACACACACACATGCACACACGCAGACACACACACACACACACGCACCCTGTCACACACACCACACACACACATGCGTGCTGACACCACCCAGGAGAGTGAAGGATGCAGAAAGGGAGGATGTTTTTCTGGAGATGTCCTGTGGTTTTAGCTTTCGTCATACACGCCGGAAAAATAAAAATAAACCCGATGATGAACCAGTGACGTGCTTAACACATCATTAACGACAGCCATTTGGAATTTGGGGAACTTTTTATTTGGACTCAAACTGGCCTCGATTGCTACAGGTTTCAGTGCTTGTCTGGGAAGAAAAAGCTGTCTGGGTGATGCATCAATCGGCCTCTGGCCACAGAAGGCATTTAGGTCTTTGGGCAGATTGTTATTTTATGAGGCTACTGTGACGCTCATGCTGTAGAACTGGTAATACTGCATAAAAAAGTGACGCTTGTGCTGTAAAACTGGCAATTCTGCATAAAAATGTGATGCTCGTGCTCCAAAACTGGCAATTCTGCATAAAAATGTGACGCATGTGCTGTGTTTACCAGAAGGGCACAATGGTGTTTCGTCGCAGAACCCATCTGATTGGTGAAAATATACTTAATTTAGTCATAAATGCCAGAAATGTTGGGAACGAATTGATCCGGCAGAGCAGCGCCCCCTGCTGGTCGCGCTGTGTGACAGGCTGCAGAGATGCACAGTGAACAGTGACAACACAAAAATATGCTGGTGGAGCTCAGAGAGGAGAAGAGGGTGTGCCGGTGTGACTCAGGAATATAAAGTCCGCGTGGGCTTTGTGCAGAGATTAAAGGATTGAAGAGCGAGACGGGGAACGTGCAGGACTGATAAAGTGAACCGAGATCACGTTGAAACCACCCCGGAAGGTCAAGCGGGGCCTGTTGTGACTGTATGAACGGAGGGAGGAGGACTGAGTTCTGGGGGCAGATGAGTGGGAAACGAACCTGTCCCGTCTGCTAACGGGACAGGTTACGTCACGTTACGTCTTCACCGCGGGATATTGTGTCCGTTGATGGTTCCTGTCGAAGTGCCCTTGGGTGCCGTGTTTCATAGCAACACTTGGAAGGATCCGTCAGAAGGACCGGATTTCCACCCGAAGGGCGGATCTGAACTTTGGACAAGTGCGTTTTACAATTCCCCTCCAGTTTGTTTGGGATGAGTGGCTGCTTGTGGTCGCCGGAAATTACGCTGGGAAGCAAGTCACAGTGAATCACTTCAGAGAAAACACAAACTTGAACTGTTTGCAGTCATACACAATAATTACAGACAGCGCTTAAAGTTATTAACGGCCTTTTTCTGCAGCGCTTGTAACAGTGTAATTGAAACAAAGCGGAGCAAGGGAAGCCTGATGTATGGCTCATGTTTGGCTGTGACACATTGTCCAAAAAAACACAGGATTGTTTTAGTCTTATAGGATGAAAATAATGTTTTTAGACACAACACATGTCCAGTTTTACACAAACATACGATAAACAGGCACTCTGAGCATCAGGGGTTTGGTAGTGGCAACTACTGCTGCCGGGACAACTGGGGCTTGAACAAAAGACCCTTTGACTCCCAGCCAGGCTACCACGGCACCAGCCAAACAAGTGAACCGAAGATGCTTGCAGAACAATTGTAGCGTAGAAAAAACAGAAAAAAAGAGAAAAATTTCATCGAGTACAAGAGAAACTGTGAATAACACACCTGAGTAGAGAGACACACACACATCCTTGTTTTTCTATCATTGTGGGGACGCTCAAAACACTAACGAGCCCCCTACCCTTACACTAACCATCCCAACTAACCCTCTAACCTGTCGTGACGACCAGTCAAAATGGACCCGCTTAGCAAAAATATCCACAATTTGCTCGCAGAATGACTATTTCTGTACTCAATATGTAGAAAATACAATAACACACACACGCACACACAGGTAGATGGTGTTAATTAGAGCTCTGCGTAAATGAAGACAGAAGCCCCCCTCCACCTCGTTCTTGGGGTCAATTAGCTGCAACAGCTGAGAACTCCACAATCCTGCACGACTTAATTACGAGAGCATTCACTTGTTATCGCACACGCAGGTTATAATTACATTTAGTCTTATAATTAGACGCTGACGCTCTGACTTATTTTATCCCTCACAAAAAAAAGCTGCGTTCCTACACCCCCCACCAACCCCCCCCCCCACACACACACACACACACACACACAACGACTGAGCGGTGTCAACGTCGTGTGTGTCCATAATTAACCCTCATGTGTTTGTTTGCATGCCTTTATTTTTTCCTCCTGGGGGGGTCATGGAGTCTATCCCAGCAGTCAGTGGGTGAGAGGCAGGAATACACCCCTGACAGGTCACCAGTCCATCTCATACACGCACACACACACACACACACGAACACACACACACACACACACACACACACACACACACACTCTCTCTCTCTCTCTCTCTCTCTCTCTCAGGACACAGGGACACACACACACACACACACTTGGGTTGCCTGTTTCTAATCACAGACGTATTTTAATCAATAAGGAGAAAACACACTTCACCTTGGCTTCAGTTTACAGATCTGCTCCACAACCTTCACATGCATGGACAGGGATTCCTCTGTAGGGTACATGTGTGCGTGTGTGTGTGTGTGTGTGTGTGTGTGTGTGTGTGTGTGTGTCTCCAGCAGTAATGCAAATATGAGCTAAACCTGGAGGGGCAGAAGAGCTAGAAGGAGAAGAGGAGGACCTCTATTTCTGGAGGCGGTATTCTCGAGGCGGTCCCTGGAGGAGCAGGCTGCTGTGGGCTCTCCTCCTCATAGATGAGCCATGGAGGGTGTCAGTCACCGAAGCAGAAGAAAAGAGGAAAAGAAAAACCCCAGAGATTGATATTCTGGGGTTTCTTGGCGCTGCAGTATTTTTAGAATGAATTAACAGCCCCGGCTGGCACAGATGTTCGACAACTGCAACGGTTTCACCTCATATCTCACTTTGCCCTGAGAACAGCACAGACCTGCTGCTGCAGAGCATCATGGGAACAAATGTAGGCTAACAGGAAAAAAAAAGGGGAGCCAGCCTATTTTTTTCAGCACAGTGTTTTTTTTTTTTCTGTTGCTGTGACAACAACAAGGACAAGCGGAGGTAACCTTGTGCATCGGTGAGCTTGGTGTCAATAGCTTTCTCACAAAACGCTTCCATCTTTGCAGCACTGACGCGCGCATTCATCCAGTGTTTCCGCAGCCGGCTCGTGTTAAATATCTGTGGTCCGGCTATTTAATGGAGAAACCGCCAATGAATTATTACTGAAGTCCGTCTGAGCCCACTCACACCACTGGAAGGGTTAATGGCAGCCAATCTGTCCTCTGGGGATGCAGCAATCAGGCCCTGAAAGTCACTAAAACTTTACACAAAACCATCGCTTTCTATGGAAATCAGCTCATGCTGCACTACTTCCTCGACAGTTGGACCCAACAGTAAAAACAAATCTCTGTCTGCCGTCAATTAATGTGAATTTTATTTCCCAACGACTGTGATAACTGCTGCTGGAAGGCTTTGAAGGTGCCTCAGGTTACTGAATCATTTATTTCCCTTTGTCAGACCCAAACTACATCAGGCCAGAATTAAAAACATATTTACAGCAGCTGCAAAGTAAATAAATCCGCCTTTTGAAACAAACCTCAGACATACATTCATGAAGGGCACAAGATCAAAGGAGATGAGGCCACAAGGCGCTTGTCTCCGCCGAGTGATCACAATGTTTCAAGATTTGCTCTCACTCCCAGATCACACAAGTGAAAGCTACACATGCATGTGATTTAGAAACCAGATGCAAGCAAAAGCTTTAAGGGTGAGGAGGCTGTCAAACACCAGTGTGCTGCACCACTCATTCACCAACTCAGCCCAGTGGAGCAGAGACTCTGTGTTGAGCCTGACACCTTGTGGTGAAGAGGATAAGTTCACCCGCAAAACCAAAGTTTCTAATTATTCTATACAATTAAGAAAGAAAGACGTAGTGCGGACGCAGGAACACTCAGCCTTTCACATTACTTTTTTTTTTATTGTCAAGCATCAAGTTAAAATCTCGATTAATAAATATTTACAAGTATTAATATACAACTACTAGTGATGGAAAAACGTTTTTCTTGCATAAAAAAAGCCCGATATAAAACTAAAATGAGCCAAAACGAGCATCGTTTTGACCTCCTGAGAGAAGGAGAGGGGGGCGTTCCTGAGAATCATCATGGCCATGTACAGGTAATCGAACCAGCCATGACTGGGGGACGACTGGAGTATGGGAAATGTAGTTTTGAGACTTTGGCACGATATCATCTGAAAGTAAAAAAAGCCCGACTAATGTCCCCTAGCTAAGCCTTTAAACATATACCCCACAGAACAACGTAAAAATCCTTCTTCCTTTGTAATTTTTGCAGCTCCTCGTGGTTGTTACGCAGTCAGCGTGTACATAATAACTCCAACCCCCAGAGTCCCCTGCGCGAGCCCGTGCGCCTGTGGTATTTGTAGTCCACGGCGGAGATTCGTTTCCTGCACAGGTTAGGTGGTGGAATCTGGTCTGCGAAGACAAACGCATGTGAAATTATTGATCAGGTAGGCTAAGCAGACACTCGCGTCAGCTCTCGACGCCGGCCGCCGATCGCGTTTAAGGTGTCATGTGTAAATTGCCCCCCCGGCGGGCCGCCGCGGTCTGTCCATTTGATGCGGGGGCTAACGTGTGCAAAACTGGCGCTTGCATGGCGTTGCAGCTCCTTTTGTTCAGATCGCCTCTGCGAAGGAACGCAGAAATGGGATCCTCAGAACCCCCCCCCCCGTAAACACAATCACCCCGTCAATGGACCGATTTGCGGTTTGTTTTGGTTTTGTTTTTTCTTCGCCCCCCCTCGTTTATGCGGACTGAAGAGGGGGGTGGGGGGGTTAAAAAAAAGCGGGTCGAGACTCGACACGTCGACATTCATTCAGGTAGTCCGGGGAAAAGTCAAGACTTTTAACCAGCCTTCTGCTCGCTTTTATCAGCATTAGTCCCCGCGGGCGTTTCTAGCCGCTAGCCAGCCGGTTAGCACCAGCGCTAGCGTCGCAGTTCTCTTGTTTACATCCGGTTACTGCTCCAAACTCCTTCAACAGCGCCTTTATCGCTGTCTTTTTCTATACACATGTTTTCTGGTCTAATCAAAAAGAGCGCGTCAACGCCGGTGAAGTTATGTGACGACGCTGTGGAGATGACTTTATGTGACATTAACTGTGGGCTCCTGTCTTTCACAGGCTTCTATAAATTAATGGAAACATGTCAAAGAAACGGGGAAGGTATGATCAAAGTGTGATTTTTGACCTTTGATTCAAAATTACTGTGTGTGTGTCTGTGTGTCTTACTGGATGGCAATATTAACTAATTCCATACTAGCATTGTTTGTGTTTATTAAATCATATTAAAACCCCCCATTTGATTCCTCTTAAATATCTGTGTTCATCAGCTCAGCAGGCTCATATTAATATTTTACACATGTATTTCTGAGGCTGTTTTATGCCTACGGTTTGAATTCAACTAAAACTTGCCCCCCTGCAGGAAGCGTAGCTTTGGAGAGCTGAGTGAGGGCACCGAGCTGAGCCTGACCCCTGACCCCGACAACCTCCTGGGCCGGAGGATCCAGCACACCTGGAGGGAGAAAGGCAGCGTGACCACGTGGAAGGGCACCGTCCTGGAGCGCCTGAGCGTCAACAGCTCCCTCTACATGGTCAAATACGACGGCTTTGACTGCGTCTACGGGATCGAGCTCTTCAAAGACAGCCGCGTCTCCAACCTGCAGGTGCTGTCCGAGAAAGTCGGTGAGTGTCGGAATGGCGCCGTCGTTCTCGAGCTGTTCGGTTTCGCTCGCCTCTAATTAGTGTGTCTTATCTAGCCTTTGTTTGACAACCCGGCAGCTCAGAAATAGGATTTTTTTATTGATTGATTGAGTCTGAGGTTATCTCTCGATTATGAGGTTTGACCGCCCTTTGACCGGAGGTTCGTTCTCTTATCGGTCGCTGTTGATTGATCGATTGATCGGCCCGGGCAGCGTCTCCTCGTCGTCTCCGCGCGGGGGGGGCCTTGCTGGTCATCAGCGGTCAGATGACAACTGCTCGGCATGCAAAGACGTGACGCGCATCACAGATTTGGCCCACAGATTTCTGTGGTGGTGGGGGGGGGGCGTTGATTGCTTTATGATTTGATTTTACGATTTTATGTGTTCATTTGTCATTACCTTGTTCGACTTTACTCGTTACAAAATTCAGCATGTTCCCTTTCCTGTTGTGCAACCGTCATTTATGACAAGTGAGTCAAAGAGAAGTTTGGAGACGCCCCCCCCGCCCCGCCCCCGCCCCCGCCCCGCCCTCCTCAGGGGGGAAATATTTGAGTGGTTGGTCAATAGCGTTGCGGAGGTATTTCGGCCTCGCCCCTCAAAGTGTGTCTCTTTCTCTCCCAGTGAACAATAAGATCAAAATACCTCCTGGGGCGGAAGAGCTGGTGGGCCGAGCCGTGGAGCATCTGTTCGAGAAGGAGGATGGCGAGAAGAACGAGTGGCGGGGCATGGTGCTCTCCCGCGCCCCCATCATGACCCACTGGTATTACATCACCTACGAGAAGGACCCGGTGCTGTACATGTATCAGCTGTGGGACGACTACAAGGACGGAGACCTCCGTGTCCTGCCGGAGTCAGGTAGACTTGCGCCGTCCTTCGATGCTAATGGAGTTAATGACATCGCCGCGTTCTCATTTTGCCGTTATCGTCCGTTACGTCTAGAAAACAAACACCTGTTGCCAGCGGACAGGAAGCCGGGTGAGGAGCCAGAGAGCCTTGTGGGTAAACAGGTGGAGTATGTCACAGATAACGGCGTGAAGCGGACGGGGTTGGTCATCTACCAGGTCCCGGCTAAGCCCACCGTGTACTACATCAAATACGACGACGATGTCCACATCCACGTCTACGACCTGGTGAAGACCACCTAGTACTGACTTTCCCATTTCGCCCACACTCGCGTTAAACGGGTTTTTGTTCCAGTCAGAGGCCGCGTGATGAAGTTCAAAAGCCTTTTTCTTCTGTCTTTAAGCCACCTCGGGGGCTCCTGTCGTTGTCACATGACCAGGATCGCTGAGTTTTGAGTTATAAATTGAACCTAACGTGTCCCCCCCGTTGGGTCGTCCTCGGTAACCATGAAACAGACCTGGGAGCACTTGTGTCGCCCAGCAGAGGAAGGGGAGCTTGATGTTGCTCAGTCCAACCGGTTTCTTTGTGTTGTGCAACTTTCAGAACCCAAATCCATATTTTTCGTGAACAGATGAAAGATTTCGGTATTCTTAACTACGTATATCTCTATAAAATCTCTGTTTTAACCATGTTTCATTTTTATATGCCTGTGCTATTTATTTCAACTGGGATATTTAGCTGTGCTAATGGTAACATTTTGGCCAAATTAGTCCGCTGTGCTTAATGTGCGTTGGTGGGTCTTGTTTCGTTGAATATTGTGCTGATTTTACCATCGAAATCACTCATAATTGGAATGGAAGCATTTAGCATCACAGTTTCATATAAGAAAAAAGAAAAAGACTCTAAAGTTGAGTGTCATCTGCAAGTTTTCTACATTATAATATACTGTAAAAAGTCTGATGTTTCAGCAGTATTTGTGCTCGGCGAGGTTTGAAATACTCCGATGTTGTCTGGTAGGTTAGTTGGAATTCGCCTTTTGTCGTGACCCCATCCATGTTTTGTTCTGTAAATATAATCCGAGACATTTTTATGAACGTTGAAACCAGACTCGTGTGGTCATTTCCTCGCCTGTGTCGGCTCGAGCGGCGGGAGTAATCCGCCACAGATTTTCCGATTTAATCTGGAGATTTCCACTTCAGACCGGCCCAGATTAGCATTTTGGCTGCGCCCCGTTTGGTAATTAGCCGCACGTTAATTACAGCAGAAGTGCAGCTCTGCAGATAAATCACCAGAACATTTTTAATCAGCTGGTTTCAGGTAAAAAGTCAGGGGATGATTACGCTAATTATAACGAATTTGAAGGCAACGGGAGCGCATGTTAATCAGGTGTGAACCCGCCGGCGTGGACGACGAGGGTTGGGGTTTCAGCGGGAAAAACCCGAGTCGGCGTCGTATCAGACGGGAGCTTTCCCCCCGGGATTAAAGTCCAACTTCCACCGGTAGTCGAGCCGTTCCCGCGGAAAAGCGAAAAACAATGAACATGGCGCGCAAAAAGGAAAACGGAGCGTTAAAGAGTTCTTCCTCAACATCTGGAAATGAAGCGGGCGCTCAGTTATCTACCGCCAACGACGTGGCGATGGAGATGACCTTGGTTGCATATCTGTGAATTTAATATCAAACACAATCTGCCTCGGATTACTGCACCTCTGATAACGGCTTCTTTCGCGCGCGCTTTTGTGTGTGTGTGTGTGTGTGTGTGTGTGTGTGTGCGCGTGTGTGTGTGTGCGCGCGCGCGTGTGTTCGTTCATGAAATGTCAGCCCTGCTTTGATGACTAGCAGACATGTTCTCTCCTCCTCTCTGACACACACGCTCGCGCGACCAGATGCTGGCTGCCGACAGCCGCTCCGTCAGAGCCTCCCCCACCCCCACCACCCTCCTCCTCCTCCTCCTCCTCCCCCCCCCCTCCCCGGTGGGGGGGCTGGCGATGGGTGCCAGTGGAGACAGCAGGGTAACAGTTGGCATCCCATCGCGCCAGGCCGCACGGCCAGATAGTAACGACGAGGCGGGAGTACACGCGCTCCTCGAGGTCTGCGCTCCTCGCTCTGTTGTCTGATGCGATTTGTCACCTGTTGTGCCTCCTCCCTCCTCCCCCCCCCCCCCCCCCGGATCCATCTATCCTTTCTCGTTCCTAAAACGCGTGTTTGCGATTACGGGCGAATGAAGGGCCGCGCCGTTCGCCGTGCTCCCCCGACGCCTCGCCTCGTAAAGAGGACGAGCGGAGCGAAACTGGATCCGGCCGGTGCGAGCGGAAAGGTCAGGTCCCCGTGTTTACCGCCAAATCGCGCCTTGAACTTTATTGAGCCTCTTTCCTGCAGAGGGAAGTGGATCGGGGGAATGGCTTGTTTTTTTTTTCTTTTTTTTTTTCTTTTTAACGACTAAAAATGACGGCTTTTGCGAGCCATGATCGCTTTAGGAGCTCTGCAGGCGGACTACTTTACGCTATTTTTACACCCCCCCTCTCAGAAATAAATGTACACCAAGCTTGATGGTCGCTCAAGAACCTCCCCCATCCACCCCACCGCCTTTTTTTTTTTTTTTTTTTCCGGAACCATTCTGGAAAGCCTTGAAACTTTGTCCTCATTCTTATATTTCCCAATAAACAAACATGCTTGACTCTTTTGTGTTGCCTAGCAACCGCAGCCAGTCCTTGTTTTCATATATGTGGAAAAAAAAAAAAAGGGAAAAAAAAAAAAGCGGCAACGCTGCCAATCTGGGGACTCGGAGGCAGAGCGGAGCAGGCCAGGCTTCCGCGCATTCTTAATTGAGACGTGGCAAAGTGGGAGCACGAGTGGAAGCGCGACCGATTCCAGCAGAAATCTAGATGATTCGCCTCCCGGTGGCACTCGCACACGCGCGTGCTGGCTTCCGCGCGGGTTCTGATCTCGGCTGGTGAGCAGTTGCACCTTCGCTCTAAACCGGTGACCTTAAAATAAAATGGCCCCCGCTCGCGGAAAACGGTCTTTGATTTGGCCGATTTAGTCAAATACCAGGAAAACGGAACGTGTCGGGGGGGCCTGCGTTGAGGAGCAACGGCTTTATTTTACATTTCAAACACACACGTTGATGGTTGGAGCCTTCCAGCCCCCCCCACACACACACACACACACACACCCTCCTCCTCTTCTTCGGGGTTCATTCGGTGTCCGTGGAAGGACTTGCCGCGCTGGATGGTTCATGCTCTGTCTGTAGGAATGTGAGGAGACGCATATATCACGCATAAAGTGGTCACACCTCGGTTTTATTTCATAAACACGCTGGTTCAGCACGACGCAGCGAGGAAAAATAACCCCCCCCATGTGTTTTTCTCCTTTTCTCTTTTTTAGTAGTTTTCATTTTACGCGATTAACTTCTATTAATACCGCTTGGCGAGCGAAGCCTTTGATTGCAGTTTTGTGGGTAATCGACGTCGTTATTAGTCAGAGCGAGGGGGGAAGGTGCAGATGAATCACGGGGGGGGCTTTAGGAGTGCGTTTGGGGGGAGGCTGGCGCTGAGAGGCAGACTGGGACTTGTTGTTGTTCGAACAGCGTCACAACAAAATCACTAGTCTTCCACCCAACACTCGGCCAATGGCTCCTCTCCTTCCCGCCTGTGGGGGGGGGGTGGGCGCCAACACCACCGCCACCGCCGCTGCATCTGTTGCTTCGGTCTGCGGGAGAGAAGAGGAGGAGAGAGGAGCAACCTCGGAGCGCCGTGACGAGGAGTGGGGGGGGGCTCTCAAGGGCTCGTTAGCGCCGCTCCCGCTCCCGCGCCGTCATCCGGCCTCTGGCGGCGAGGGGTTGCGAACTTCAGGTCGGGCACGGCGGTCGCCTCCACGTCTCTCTCCCCCCTTCGGTCGGCTCCCCTCTGAAGCTCGCTGACATTCCGTCCCTCCTTTGTTGTTGCAACGCCAACCTTTCAGCTCCTTTCAAAAGAGGGAGACGGGAGGAGGAGGGAGGAACAGAGAGGATCACAGCAGTCGGAATAAACGGCGTCCTCCACGCGCGGCCAGACAGAAACGAGGAAATATGTGAACAATTTGCAATTACGCCCTGTTCACAACCGAGCGGCGGCGGCAACTTGGCGACGTGTGTTTCCCTTCCAACAAGTCACAGTTGAACTGAAAGAGAGGGGGCAGAGAGAAAAGAGACAGACAGATTGTCCTGCATCTCCAGTATGTTTCTGAGCTGGTAGCTATGCAACAGGACTGGGAGTCAGTGGAAGTGGGGGGATGGGAAGATGGGGACAGTTTAGTTGAGAGGAAGGAAGGAAGGAGGGAGGGAGGGAGGGAAGGAAGGAAAGGGCGAACGGAGGGGTCCTTGAGTGCAAACTGGAGAAGTGCTGAGAAGAGACACCACTCTATGTAGACCAAAAAAGGAGACCCGCGGGGGTGATCGATACGCACTGAAGACATCTCGATATCGATCGAAATGTGCTCGCTGGTATCGAAGCGTCTGCCGAGGGACGAGGCGGCCGGCGGTCGCGGAGGGGAGGGCGATGCCGGGATGACGGCCAGGGCTCCCAAAGGCGACCAGGACCCTCTTCGGCTCCGTCCGGGGTTTGCCGCTAAACAGAGGGGGAAAAAAAGAGGGAGCTGTCCAGCAGCTCGGTGCTGAATGACGCCCTACGTCGCCTCAGCCTCGGCGAGAATAAAAAAATAAAAGAGGAGAAGGAAGGAAGGAAAAAAAAAAAAACACACCACCTGTTGCTGCACCGAAGTTTTCTCTGGTGGTGATACGAAGCCCACCACCACCACCACCCCCACCACCCCCCAACACCAAAAAATGAAATGATAATGAAAGGAAAAAAAAAACACGATTTGCAGGCGCGATCGGCTCCCGTCAATTCTCCGTCTCGGCTCAAATCACGGCAACATGACGACACGACAAACATTTCACCCGAGCAGGAGAACATGGAGGGGGGGGACGCGACGTAAAATCAGCCGAGGTGGGACTCAAAGGCGTTTAGACGCGACCTTTATTCCGAAGCGGAGCGACGGCGCGTCGAGCGGAGAAGCCGAGGAGCGGCGCGGCGGCGGCGAAGCGCCCGGCCGGACTCACCGTGCGTCGACGGGGAGGAGGGGGAGAGGGGGGGGGACAACAGGTGACGCCGACGGCCGCGGAGCCGCGTCCTCTCGCTCTTCTCCTCTCACCCACCCAAACCCCCACCCCCCCCTCACCACCGCCGCTTCCCCACAGCCGGTGCCGCGACGCCCTCCAAGTCCGAGACGCACGTCACGGTTGTGATGTTGTTACCGGGTTGGCTGGAGGAAGATGGATCGGCGTGTTTATATACGTCCGCCGCTCCGGAGAAGACAAGGAGGAGGCGGGCCGTTGCGGAGTGACGGCGGCGTGCAAAGGGGGTGGGGGGTGGGAGGGTGGGATGGGTGGAGGTGGTGGGGGGGGGCGCCAATGGGAGCCGCTTTGAGTCAGACCCCTTTTCAGGGTGCGGCTCAAACCAGCAGCCAAATTACATTATGTGGAGGTTAAAGATGTGAATGGGATGTTTAAAGAAGGGCTCCGGGGAGGCTGAAAGACGGGTCTCTAAAGGGGGGGGGGCGCTTCACCTGAGCACGAGCGTGGCCGGAAGTTGCAGTGTAATTGAATTAAAGCTGAACTATGACATCGAGATTACGCATCTAATTATCCGGGGATGGAGACAAGGACGGGGGAGTGGGACATAGGTGCCGGGCAAACATTGGGTAAATGAATTGCTTTGGAATAAAATGTAAACTCGTTCACCCTCACACACACACACACACGCACGCACGCGTGCACACGCGCGCAGACGCGCGCACGCACACACTCGCCTTGCTGTCTGTGCAAGGACACGTCTCACCACCCCCTGCCATCAAAAAATGGACGTATTCCCATTCCCCCAGAGCATTTACAGATTGAACCACAGTCGATGTTAACTAGCTTTGCGCACAGCAATTATGTAACTCTTCCAGGTCTGACCCCAACGCATCCCAGTAAGAACCCCCCCCCCGACACCCCCCACCCCAAAGCAACAGTGCTGACCACTGAGTCACCATGTTCATCATTCTAGCACCAGAGGGGGACCCGCGTTCAAAAAAAAAAAAACAACATAAAATAAAACAACCAACAGAAATGGCAGTGCAAAAGGTTGCGCAATCTCCCCGCGCGCTGGCGTTGATGCGCGACTGACGTTTGATTCCAGCTCCCGCAGCAACAGATGTGCGGACAGATGTGCGGAAGGGACCCGTGCAAAGGTGCTGCTGGACGACCGGCCTTGTTGGTAAACGAGGCACAGGACGAACCCCGTCTGCGCTCGCCGGGTAGGAGCGGGTCAGCGGGCTGCTGCGCTCGGCTCCTTCCTCTAGAATATCCTTTTTCCTTTTTCCCTTTTTTTTTTTTTTTTTTTAAAGAAGGCAGGATGGCTACAGCTGTTCGTTAGCACAAAAAGCCTCGTTTCCTTTGATATCCCTGCAGACCGGGTATCAATACAACTCAAGAGCTGGGATTAGGGAGGAACCGCGGGGTAGATCCTGCACACTGTGTTGTGGGGCTTTAGTTGTATAATGAACAGCAAGTCTCCACGCGTCTTGATAGAAACATCAGGAGGCAGGATTACACATATTAGTGGCCCCCCTTCTGTTCACCCCCCTGCTCCCAGGATTTGATGTTAACATCTAACCCAGGGCCACAGATGAGCCGCGACACTGCTGAATGTCTTCTATTCAGATGATTTATCAGGTCACTACAATGGATGTGTGCATGCTGTTTACATGACATTATAATCAAGTCTGAACGAGGTGTCTCCGAGCTGCGGTGGGGGCTATAAAAGCCTGATCTCCATCGCACCCGAATGCGCTGTCGGCTGCTCTTTATTCCCTCCACCTTTGACGGTGATCAAAAATAAAATAGAATTGAAGAGAGAAAAAAAAAACCTTCAACGGTTTGACTTTTGCAAAATACAGCAGAAACCCAACATGGTGAGGATCATTTACACCTCCCCTCCCTATTTCTTAGCGTAGTCAGACCCTTCAGCTGTTGTTTACGCCGATAAAAGCACATTTGTTGTTTAAATGCGTAAAAGTCGAGCTTTTATGGGTCAGAGGGCACAAGCAGAGGTGTGGGAGCTTTGGGAGGTGGCGGGCATTCATTATTTTTCACGCTCCTGGTAAAAAACTATGTGTGTGGGCTGCCGTAATGCAGTTATTTGTATTTCCAAGAGTCCACAGGGCGGATTTGTGGCTCTTCAAACCTCCAGCTGCTCCCACCCAAGACTCAGCTGAAACCAGAAACGGCCTGGATGTTTCCAGCATACGCTTTTATGGAGAGAAACTCTTATAGTGATCCGCTGTGGTGGAGATAAAACTCCCCTTTTAACAAAAAAAGGAAAGAGAAATAAGAAGTTTAAAGGTGTGGTACGAGGCTTTGCCTTGAATCTACAGCGGATTAGCGCCCTCTGGTGTTTAGATTCAGGCGCCGCAGGACGTTCATGCAGCAAACATATTCACAAGAGTTCACGTCTTCCTTAATCGCGCCTCAAAAAAAAAAAAAAAGAAGAAAACAATGATTCACTATTCTTCTTGACTGAGAGCAAGGTCACAAGAGACGTGACGTTGTTTAACAAAAACAAGTAAATCTAACATTTGGATACTATATGGCAAGTGGTGTCATATAGTATCCAGTATTTAAAATGATCAATCACTAAAACAAACTGTTATTGCAGGGTAATAAAGAAATGTGTAGAAAATCGCACTGACGCCACCTCAACGGTAATTCCTTTCGTTCACTTCGCAGCAGCATATTGATTTTATGACCCACACTCTTTACTTTGAAAGCAATAAAAGGGCGATGCCATATGGTCCAAGATATGGTAGTTTAATGCTTGATTATCGCTCTGTAAAGAAATCGGTTTTGACATTCTGTATTTCAAGTTGGCAGCGCTGTCCTGGCGTGACAATAAAAAACAAAACAAAACAAAAAAACAAAAGAAACCCTCCACACTTTAGCAGTACAAGCGCCCATAAGCTCCCCTGGAAAAACAAGCATGCCATTTCCGCACAAGAACCTGCGTACGCATCACAAATAAATAGCATTCGTTTAAAGGTGGCACATTCGTGGCCTCAGACACTCACATAGCGGAAAGTGGTGGTGGTGGGGGTTGCAGATATATCACTCGTAAGTAGCAGGAGCGCCCCCAGCTTGAATATTTTAGCAGACAGCAGAGTAAAAACGAGGCCTCAGGTGGCAGAACTTCACTAATTTAATCCCAAATGTTGTTTTTTTCTTCTTTAAATTTTGTTGGTAGCCAGAGCGTTTCAAGCTCGTCTTTCTTTTCCAGGACTGAATTGAAGAGAGAAACAAGGTGACACGGACATCGTTACGAATGTAATTTGCGTGATTATATTTGTCATTTCCGAACAGAAGCCTACAACGATGTCATTACGGGGTCGTAAAGGTGGACCAGGATCAGCCACTTTTCGCAGGGTTATGTCATCCGTCGGGGTAAATTAAGCATCATTATCAGCGAAATAAAACATCTTCTCACCCCTCAACTTAAACTGAGTAACAACACACGTAACAGATAAGATCGAAACAAATTTAAAAAAAAAAAAAAATTACCAGCCTTCCAAACACACTTTTTTTTTTTTAAAAAGGAAAATAAATACACAATCAAGACAAACTCAGTTATTTGGCAGGTAAGAACTAATCAGTCTGTAAACAAAAATTAACCACGGGGAGGAGAACGCTCCCCCCGAAAATGTCTGTCTGTTGTTTGCCAGAGAACATTGGTCCGTTGGAAAGGCAGTGGCGTCATTTCTGAGGGAAGTGGAATACTGTGGGTACGCCTGTTCTCTTCTCTTCCTTCCACTTTCCTCCTGCTAAATATTGACTTTATTCTTAAGGGCATTTGGGGGGGGGGGCTCTGTAGACAGGTAATGCCAAAAAGGGGTCCAAGAACATCCTGAAACATGCAAAGAAGAATTCCCTTCTTGGCTCTGCGATCTCGTCGTACAGAGGTGTGCTTATTATCGGATCCTGGTGAACAGGTTCAGCACCGACACCGATTCCTGAAGCAGAGAGGGGGGGGTCAGACACTGTGACAGTCTGTGAGGCGAAGCTACATCAAATGTTTAGGAACAAGTCCTTACCTTAGTCGACCTCATCTTGCTGAAGACGTTCCAGAAGCGGAGCGTTTCGTCTCCTGCTCCTGTCACGATGGCCTCTCCGTCAGGGGACATGGCCTGAACACAAATTCATCATCAGCGGTGAGTGCCCAGTCTAACAGTACCTTAATAACAAGCTTTATTTATTTATTTTTTTTCTGGTAACAGCATCAACTCTGTTACTGACCAGGTAGAGCACTCGGTAGGAATGCCCTGTGAGTTTGGCCACCTGGGTGAGCGAGGGATACTTCCAGACCAAGATCTGGTTCTGAGAATATCCGTGAGTGCTGACCTGCAGAAGACATTTAAACCAGGCCCGTCATCCCTGCTATAACAACAAGCTGTAAAAGAGTGCTTATTTAAATCACACTTCCCATGTCAGGAGCAGACGCGAGGCTCGTCTTGACACAAGTAGTGCAGGTTAAAAATATCAGTGGCGTTGTGGAGGTGTTTAAGGTGACTCACCAGCTCATTAGTGTGCTTGGACCAGGCCAGGTTGCAGACCTGAGACCCGGTGTCTGTGCACTGCAGAGGCTGGCCCGTCAGCGTGTTCCAGAAGCGGATGCAGCGGTCGGCAGTGCCCCCTCCGGAGGCCAGGAGGCCGTGCTGGTGGGGAGACCAGGCGATGGCTTTCACGGCGGCTAAGTGCTCTGTGTACTGCTGCACTGGGAGGACGCTTGAGTGGTTCCACACAAGCAGCTACAGCCGGGCAGCAGGTTGACACCGGGGGAGGGGGGGGGGTGGAGCAAAGAGAGGTGACACTCCGGTCTTTGAAGAGAGCATAGGTGGATACAGAGGTGGAACTCCCCCCCCCGGCGACATACTTTGTTGTCATTCCCACCCGAGGCGAGCAGCTGGTGGTCCGTGCTCCACTTGAGTCCACAGACTTCCTGCCTGTGTCCCTGGAGACGGCGCTCCGACTGAAGAGGCGGGGCTCTGATGTCGCGCTGCAGGATCACTCGGTCGCGACTCCCAGACGACAGTTGGTCGGCGTTCCACGCCAACGCCCCTGACGAGGAATTGGAATGAAGGAATTTTACCGAACGGGAACGATGTGGAATGTGGGCAGCGTTATGCGTTGAAAAGCCCGGATAACCAATCTGGGAAAACCTTCCTCCACTCACCCACTCTAGCCGTGTGTCCTTCAAGGACAGAGAGCTTCTTCCCTGCTGATGCATCCCAGATCTGTACATACCCTTTATGAGTCCCCACCGCCACCAGGTTACCCTAACAACAGATGGAGAGCGCTGTGGTATGCTGGGTCTTTGTGGTTTTAAAATGACAGCATAACAACGTAAACCTAGAAACTCACTCTCTCCGACCAGCCCACAGACGTCACAGAGTCTCCTTCCACGGACAGGTCACACAGGCGGGTCACCTGAGCAGACCGAGGAAAATCAGCACCGCTGCAGGTCGCGGTTTCTTCCAGGTTTTTGTGCCCCCACACGTGTGTGTGTGTGTGTGTGTCGGGGGGGGCGGCATACCTGACTGGTGCAGGCGCTCCACAGGTAGACGCAGGTTCCCAGCCCCACACTGAGCACGTTCAGAGAGGACCAGTCTACCAGGTTGAGGTAGAAGTCGTCCTGGAGCTCGGGAGCATCCAGAACTTTGAAAGGGATTTTGGATATTTTGCGCGTGGGTTTCCTTGGCGACCTTAGAAGCTTCTGACTGTAAAGAAGAATGCGGACAGATTAAAATGCGACATCACACAGAGGAGAAGATAACATACCGAGAGCGTGCTTTACCTGTTGCTACTGACGGGTGAGAGGGAATACGGAGAGACGGTGTTTCCATCTTCCTCAGACAGAGCCCTCTTGGTACTTACAGAGTACTACAAAGAAAAGAGGCAATTAACAAAATAAAGGGGAAAAAGACATTAAAAGTTGAGGTGACCTACACTAAAAAGACTCCTCTTGGCAGGAGTGGACGGCTGCAGGCGGCGGTCCTCAGACTGGGGGTCCTGGACCTTCTCTATGCCTGCTCCCAGAAGCTCGTTCTTCAGCAGAGCAGAGTACGCCAGGCCGTCCGCTGGAGGAGCGGACAGAAGGGAAATCAAACCAGGCGGCAGACGTGACTCAGTTTAAACAACAGGGCGGCTCTGAACATCTCTGCAGAGATCGATGGGGATGATTCAATAAGCCCCGTTTGGGCGTCATCTCCAGGTTTCCATAAGGATCGGAAAACACAAAAAGATCAAACCGGCCGGACAAGAGGCAGCATGAGGATAACTGTCCATGGTCATCACGCTGGGAGTGCCGTGCACACGCGCATTAATTACCTTTGTTGTTGTCTGCTGTGCCATCTTTGGTTTTTCTGTTTTGATTGTGCGACTTTTCAATTTCCTGTGAAAACAACGTGATAAACAGACATCTTATTCTCAAGCGGTACCTGGAAACCGACCGCACGCAAATCCAGGAGGATGATTATCGGGGCTTCGATCGTGAGCGGACTGTTCTTTTGATAGGGAAGCCTGAGCGTATCAGAGCAGACTCACATTGATGCGATGAAAGTTAACACTCCAGTTGGCTCCAGCCCGGGAGGGAATGAAGCGATCACCGTGTTTGCTGGGAGAGGACAGGGGGGAGCTCGTGGGTGTTAGAGCTCGCACCGCTCCCACGGCTTTCTACAGAGGAGAGAGAGAGGGAGAGAGAGAGACAGAGAGAGAGAGCGCCGTTTGAGTGGAAGCCAAACACAAATAGGGCATGAACAGTGATTTGACAAGTAGATAATAAAACAGGAAGATAATTTAGTGGACAGATGGTGCACTGAGCTGAGGTGCTAAGAACAGAAGGCTACGATCACAAAGACCAGTCTTTTGGCTGGTGAGGTCCTGTTACCACTTAGCTCCTGTGACACTGACGAATGAAGGACAGCGGCCTGTTACACAGCTGATTCTTTTGAAACAATGCGTGTAACACCCTCAGCACACAATTTAAGACTTTTTTCCCCATTCATCCTGTGGGAATTCACCATCATTCTGTTTAAATAGTACAAAGATAAACACACTAGCACACACAGACAGACCTGAAAAATAATCGGTGGAGAAGTTAACAACAGCGATTAATAATACATTTGAAATAGTATTTGATCATTATTAAAGCTGATTCAAAGGGAATTTCAATGCCTTTTAATATTTGAGAGTGGGTTGTTTACTTACTATAGGGCTTGCGTTCTCATTTTGGATATTGATTTGTCTGAGTAACCTGCACTCATAGTCTTGATCCATGATGCCTGAAAGCAGAAGTCAACAACAAATAAACCTAAAATTGCTTCAGACTTCCTCTGAATCAGAGAAAAGGTGAAATGTTCTTGTTATTGCGCATGCCCACGTCACTACCAGGGTATTACGTGGCTGATATGCATGTCAAACAATTTGTCTTACACGTTTCCAATATATGCAAAGCAATGCAAATAGTTGCTTTCAATCTCAGTATGTCTTCTAGATTGTTTTAATGAATATATTTTAGATTTATCCTCAGTGTAAAGTGGCCAGATGATATCTTTCTCCAACAAACAGCTTCAATAGTTCATATGAGGAGACTGGACATTTCATTTACACGTTTTTAAACTCCTGCTCTTTATTTTCAGGGAGGCTTCATTTAAGACTTTGACCAGTGATGACGGTTCTTTATTTACTTTGTTAAATGTAATCACCACAGAATGCCAAATGGGAAAGAAAACGCTGTAATCTCACGCAGATAGACACCGTAACATCATCACATGTCACCCAAAGGACATAAAGATAAAAATAGACATAAAAAGGTCCTCTATGTATACATGTTGAAATGTTGCATAGAAGACTACAGATCCGTCTTGATGTTGATGCCGACGAAAGTATGATTTATTTGCAGCGATAAATCAACTGGCACTAAATCATATACCTCTATAAAACCTGGCAGTAAATAATACGTTAATTCTAATATAAAATACGACTGTCCAGAGTGCAAAGTCAAGTCCAGTTTGAAGCAGGTGAACCGAGGGCAGATGTCAGCCGTCAAACTCCAGATGTTTGGAGACTTTTTGCTCCCACTTCATCTATAATCGCAGAAACTGGCCTCTTAAACGAACACATAGCCCAGCCGGCTTGGGTGGGCTCGAACGGGGAGAAACAATAGCCCGTTCCGGCTCCGTAATTCGCGACTTTAAAGCGTCAAACAGCCCGTTCGGAGCAGATCTGCCGGAGCCGATGAAGTGGCTGACCTCCGGGAGGCTAGCTGCGGAGCTAACCGCGTTAGCGGCGGAGCTCGGAGAAGCCTCGGCTCGCAGAAACACAAACCTGGCGACGATCAACTGAGTCCGGGATGCGCCCTCCGATTATCCTGCTTGGGCGGGGTCGAGGGTGGCTAAAGCCGGTGGCCTAGCGGATGTTACTCTTGAAAACAGAGCTGCTGAAAACACTGTTTTCTTCAGCCGAACGTTCATTTGCTGCCGCGAAGCATCACGGGAAAAACGGTGACGTCATCGCTTTTTGAATGATACGCCTCCCGTTGCCAAGGTAATGTTTGACCGCAACAACAGGATCCTGTTTACTGTACACACGCCTTTAATATACACTAACTCTTTAACAGATCATTATTATTACAGACATTAAAACAAAAAAAAAAACACAGGATAAACGAAAGGGAAACATTTATTAGTTCTGTTTGCGTCAGCAATGGCTATATATATAAAAAAAAGAGCTAACAAAAAACATGCCTTGAAATGTGGCAGCGTCAGAACTGCTACAATCAAAATAGTCTGGATGTCACACACCAAACTAGAAATAGAGAAGCCTAATGTTAGTAACAACTATCTGCTTAGGGGAATTTTTGCACGCTGTTGAAACGAAAGAGCCAAGAATCCCAGGTTTCTTAGCAGAGAATTCAAAGTGCCAAAGGAAAATGTACAGCAGTTTCAAGTACTATATTGGAAAAAAAGTGATGTGCAAAAGTGTCATATTAACAGATAAATGGCCTTGGTGGGCTACATTATGTAAAGCATTAGGTATTTCATTTCACATTTTTGAAAAGCGTGGCTCAATTTCGCGTAAAATGGTTGACAGGTCAAGCTGGAAACCAGTATAAACTGGGCGTGCAATGTGTCGAGCAAATGCATTAACGTGGTGGATTGATCCTTGGTGTCACTATTCTTCAGGTTTCTAAATCAAAGCCCTGGCCTGAACGCACAACTGATTTTTTTTAGGGAAAAGGGTATCTTGAAATGAAAGCATGTCTTACATAGTATTAAAAAAAAGTCAAAACCCAAAATACAGTGTTTACTGTCAGAGTGGTATAGATTGATGTTGAGTATTCACTCTGCAGGGCCCCAGATGACCTCATAAGATTTACAAACGGTACAAGAAATCATAACGAAGACAGAACCATGTCTGTGTGATAGTGGCAGTTTTCCATCCAATCAGGACTAAACAGTGGACTGAAACTAACGTCTGAACGGAGGACGGTGATCTACAAGGATGAGGTATTTCTGGATGTAACCTGCAGGCCGTTGCTGACCTGGAATCGCGTTTCCTCCGATATTCCGTATTGCTTCAGCGGGTCCTGTGGGGGCAAAAAAGAACACAAAAGTGACCCCAAAACCACCTCCTTTATGCACCCACCAACCATTTTAATTGCATGAACTCCACCAGAATCCGACTTTAAGAGCCTTACCTGACCGGTGAGCCTGTGGATCTCAGTCCGATAGAAAATCAGGTTTTTCCTCATGAACTCATAACTGTAAGAGATGAGAATATACAGAATCTGTCAGCTGGTACCAGACTGATGCGTGCGCCCTGCACGCCTAAACATGTTATATTTATATTGCGACAATATATATATATTTGCTTTATAAAAAGGAAGAGAACGTGTGCTACCTGGCCTTGATGATGGCATCCACCCACTCTGTACATTGCTCCTCGGACTCACATTCAAACAGATATTTCCTCTCGCCTTCATCCAGAAATGCTTAGAACAGAAACAGAGAGCTTCTTAGAGATGCACAGCGCAATTCCCCCCCAAAAACAGACAACCAAACCAACAAACAAAAACGAAAGTGAAAGCCAAACGAGGACCAGGATGCTGGAGCTCACCCACAGAGAAGGACTGGCTGTCCTCTTTCTCCACCCTGCACTGCTCCAGCAGCAAGGCTCCGATCGGCTGTCAGAACCACACACACACACACACACACACACACACACACACACACACACACACACACAATAAACAACACGAGATAAATAAAGACAACAGAGGTATTTTGTTGGTGACAGCTCACCTCCTCCTCATCAGTCCGGAAATAAAACAGGAAGTTGACCACCAGTTTCACCAGCCTCTTCTTCACCACTACCGACATGGAAAGGGGAACCGGGGTTAAGAAAACCCTCACTTTCAGGTCAGCAGGAGGGGAGTAAATAAAGGGCGAGCTGGGGGTGAAGGGGCCGCTTTACCGTCGCCTTTCTTGGGTCCTCTCATCCCGAGCTCGGCCGCCTTCTCGGACGGCTGGCGGCTCAGGGACACCAGCTCTTTCTCGTTGAACCGCATCCCGGTGGTGGTGGTGGTGGGGGGGGGTTCACATGGAGGGAGTCATGAGGATCCGACGAGGGGCGAGACAACCCGGACACGACGCAGGACGAACCCCGCCGGAGGTGGTGGGGGGCGAGGAGCCGCCGATGGTCCGGCAGCGACGGCCCAACGCGTTGATCCCTCACCGGGGTGGTCTTCCTTGACCCTGGAGAAAGGCTTTAAAGTCGGGGGGGGTCGAACAACCGATTGAAGGGACGGTGCAGGAGAAGAAGCAGGCCGGTGTGGAGGAGCCTTCAGCAGGGACACGCCTCTGGGGAGACGACGGTGGCCGGCAAGGGCCACGCAACAGCCCCCCCCCACACTCATTTTAAGAGCCACTTTAAAGGAACACGTGTAAATCGAGATTAAAGGATAACCATTTTTTAGTGTTGTTTGTCATTTTGGAGCGCAATCGCGACTCTCAACCAGCCTCGGGTTGATTTATTCCCTGCGCAAAAGCAAAGCCCTGTTCGCTACTCGTCTACGGTTGCAACTGCAACCGATTTCAAACGACTAAAAACATTTACAGTCCCAACCGCTATCAACTAATTACTGTGCTATCAATTATTATTATTTTTATTATTACCATAACGCAGCTTTTGTCAGAATTAATGGAGCGCGAAAATCCCAAAGGGGATGCAGAAATTATATTGCTGAATGTATTTTAAGAGTCCAATCCCCCGAATATAAAATATAAATTATCCCAAGAAATTTAGAGCAGTTCTGTGTGTATAGAAACATGATTTAAGTTATACTTGTAAGGAATTGTAATTCTTTTCTGCCCGTGTCCTCCCGTCCACTAAGTGGCAGCCAAGTCCCGAGAGCTCCGCGAGAACGGAAATAGGCTCGCGTCTGCGCATGCGCACTACAGGGGGGAAGCGGCACAAACGGAACGTTGCGAGGTGGGCGAATGTTTATGACAAAAGTCACTTATAGGAGTTCATACTTTTTACTACCGCGGTCTCCTATGCGTGTGATTAGTATGTTTTTGCGTGTACCAGAATGTTACATTTGTCCTTTTGCTGTTCGATTGGTCCATTGTGTTGAACGCTATCCAGTAGCTGTTAGCTTAGCGTTGAATTTTCCATCACGCTTTTTGACTGACTTTCCTCGGATCAAAATACATATTTCTGGCACATGTTTTAGTGCTTTAAACAACTAAGGGGTATTACAAGCTTCTCATTTACCCTTTTTAGTCCATTTTATTCATTTGTTCATTTAAACAGGGATATTCTTGGACATTTCTATATTAAATTCTTGTGTCCTTTTAATGAAACAGATTCTTTATAAATTGCCCGATGAAGTGTTCAATGCAAAATACATTTGAGTTATGGTATGCAGTAGTAGTTAATTCAACCGCACCTATTTGTTTACATGCTTTATGATTGGGTTTCTTTTATGTGGACTTCAGGTGACCATCTACAGTATCTAAGTGACTCCATCACACAGCAAAGATGGATTTCCAGCATCGAGCTGGAGGAAAGACTGGGAGCGGTGGCGTGGCTTCCACGTCGGAGAGCAACCGTGATCGGCGAGAGCGGTTGCGACAACTCGCCTTGGAGACCATCGACATCAACAAAGACCCCTACTTTATGAAGAATCATTTAGGCTCATATGAGTGCAAGTTGTGCTTAACACTTCATAACAATGAGGTAAAGAAATCTAGGTTTAAACTGTTACTTGTCATCTGGTAGTAATGCAGACATTTAAGTAAATTCTCTTCATTTACAGGGCAGCTACCTGGCACACACACAGGGAAAGAAACATCAGACCAACTTGTAAGTTGACCGTTTGTGTTGTTTGTTCATATGTTGTAATGTTCTCACAGATATTCATGGTCCAATCTTACATGCCACAATACATACAATTTCTAAAAGATTGTTTTTGTTTTACTTTACTGCCTTATTTAACTTGTGAAAACTTTAAAACGCCGGTGAATGATCAGCACTTTTGCAGTTGCAAACAAGTGTCAACAACTCTCCAGCGAGGTGAACGCTTGGTGTTTTATGTTTGGTCCAGAGCTCGCAGGGCAGCCAAGGAGGCCAAAGAAGCTCCTGCACAGCCGGCCCCAGCAAAAGTTAAAGTTGAGGTCAAGAAGTTTGTCAAAATTGGCCGACCAGGGTACAAAGGTAAAGTGGTTGCATGAATAAAAATCAGTGATCGTGTCACTTACAGGGGTAATCTTTTGATGTATAATTTCTCTGTTTATTATTTCACAGTGACAAAGCAGAGGGACCCAGAAACAGGACAACAATCTTTGCTTTTCCAGGTATGTTTGTAAAATTTCAGTTACTTTCTCACCAACAATTGTTGATAAAGTTGCGTACAACGTCTAATTAAAGAGGTGTGAATAAAAAGATGAATGATCCGTTTTCTGTGTCAATCAGATCGATTATCCAGAAGTTGCTGAAGGAATTGGACCCAGGCACCGTTTCATGTCTGCTTATGAGCAGCGCATTGAGCCCCCCGACCGCCGATGGCAGTACCTGCTTTTTGCTGCCGAACCTTATGAAACCATTGCCTTTAAGGTCAGCGAATGCCACACATTTCTTGTTTATTATATTGTTTTTCTTTCCTCACTGTGATTGCGGGTTTTCCAGGTTCCCAGCAGAGAAATCGATAAAGCAGAAACTCGCTTCTGGACCCACTGGAACAGAGAAACCAAACAGGTTCTTGTCTTACAACACAAGCAAAGTGGCCTTTTAACAAAGACGTGTGTGGCTCACTGACATTGTTCCTTTTTCACAGTTTTTCCTACAATTCCACTTCAAAATGGAGAAAGCTCTCCCTCCGATCGGCGGTCCTCCACCCCCCGTCGGAGTGAAGCGACCTCCGCCCCTGATGAGTGCTGTTGATGGACACCCAGGAGACTCTATGCCTCCTCCACCGCCTGGAGGAATGTCCATCCCTCCTCTCCCACCTGGTGCCACAGGTGCCCCCATATGGCCCCCTCATATGCCCCCCATGCCCATGCGGCCACCTCCTCCTGAAGGGCTATGATTACCCAGGTGACCCCAGACCAGTTAATCTCCATTGATTTCTTTTATTGTGTGCAGAAACACAGCATTTCTGACAGTTTTATACATTTGTTGAGTTTATGGATGTGTAGGACAACCCAGTTGGTCACATTGTTTTGTATAAAGATTCTGATTATGAAGTGATGCTTTTAGGATACTGATTTTGTAATTAAACTCTGTGGGGGGAAAAAAAAACTCAGAGTCCATGTTTTTAAAAATAAAATCAAAGTCACTGATAAAAGAATCAAACAGGACTGATTAACTGCAGAACTGTTTATTAGGGTTTGTCTCCACGCGTACAGCACTGATGCTGGGCCAACTTGTGACTCGATAGAGACTTAAATAGACAGAAAAATGGTTGAACTGAATAGAATATCAACTGAGCAGCGTTGACTAAGTCTTCTCCTCAGGAAGGAATTCACGACTTTGGAGTCTTTTTCTTGCCTTTGCGTTCCTCCGGTTGTTTGTGCTTCGGTCCAGGCTCCTCGACTTCCTCCCATTCCTCCTCTTCGACATCATCGGGATCTTCTGTTTCCTCTCTTCCTCGTTTTCCTTTGAGTTTGTCGTCGCTGTTTTTCTTGGCCCTTCTGTCCTTTGACTTGCCTTCCCTTCTCTTCGTGAGCTTCCTATTTGGCAGGGGCTTGTTTCTCAGGCCCCTCGGTGGGCGCGCTGCCCCCCCCCTCTTTGCCTTCGCCCTCGGGACGTCCCCCTCGTCGTCGTCCTCCTCCTCCTCCTCGTCTTCATCGTCGAGGTCCGGCAGCCACCAGAAAGCAACCTCCCACAGAGACGTCTCGGGCTGGACGAGAGGCGAGGTTGAAACACGGCGAGCGGCGGCTAAGGCGAACCACCAGAGGCGTCTTTACCTGCACTTCCTGTCGGTGCCTCAGCGCTCCCGATCGTCTGACCCTCAGCCCCACATCCTCCTCTTCCTCTGCCGCCCTCTGACCACGCAGCGCCTCTGTCAAAACCCCCCCCACACACACACATATCAGCTGTGTCGTTCCGGGACGGACCATAACAGGAGGGGGGGGGCGGGGCGGGTGTCTGTTACCGTGAAGCCTCTGGAAGCCTGAGGTGAGCACCAGGATGGTGATGGCCACGAACAGGCAGCGGTTCAGGGTCACGTTTTCCCACGGCTTCTCCATCTGGCTCAGGTTTTGGAGGGACAGGGCTCTGTGCAGGGAGGCTGCAGCAGAGGGTGGGGCGTCAGTCAAGAGGGACTGGGGGGGTGGGGTGTGTGGGGTGGGTGGGGCCGACTCACCGGGTCTGGAGAAGCTCGGCTCCCGGGCTAAAGTTCTGGCCTCCGCTCTGGGACGCTGCAGAGCCACTTCCTGTCAGGGGATGGGTCAGAGGTTCAGACATAACGTGAGATAAGAAGCCATGGGGGGGGGGTTCTTTTTAACTGACCTCTGGGAGTTTCCTTTTGGCGTACATCTCTGAAAGAGACACAGTGATTAAGAGATTCTACCAACAAGAACATTTGATTACATTTTGAGTACAGTGGCTCTTTATTTTTTGTGTTATTCATTCTTTGTAGAAAAAGAACCTGCTTCAGCTCCTTTACTGACGCTCCACTAAACTGGTTATTTGCTAGTTTTCATAATTTAATTTTGCAATTTTTTTCACTTCGATAGTAGAATGAGTGTATTTGTACTCAATATGTGGTAAACACACACTAAGTACTTCTATCTTTGTGAGGACTTTCATGGACATATATTCCACATCTCCTCACTTTAACCACCCCAACTGGCCCCCGACCTTGACCTAAATCTAACCTAAACACAGTTCTACCCTCTTAAAACCAGGACTCGACCCTCACACAGTCCTATGAAGTAGTGAGGACGAGCCAGAATGTCCTCACTTTGATAGTAGAATGTGGATTTTGGTTCTCAGTATGCAATTACCAGAACGCATGCACACACAGAGCCTTCATCTGTTGTTGCCTGCCTGTATTGTGTAACTATAAATACTGTTGAGCAGCACTGGATCGCTGAAATCTGACCCCCGGTCAGAAACAACACAGTCAGAATGCAAATGCAGCCCGCTGAATGGATTGTGGGTGGAACAGACGTTGTTTCTTTTCAAATACGCTAACATTTGTGGTGACACAGAGCTCTCCGAAACCTGAAAACGCCACGTGGGAGAAGAAATGTGTTTAGCTGCCTGCTTTATTTCAGAATTAAATGCTTTTCTGGAAGCGTTCCTATTCCCAGACGATAGTGAAGACTCTGAGAGCGAGGTTTGCTCTGTGTGTGTGTATGTGTGTGTGTTGCCACCTGGTCGGCGGATTTGTCCAACAGGCTTCTGTGGAGGAGGATCTGCTCTCCGTGGCCCGAACTCCTCTTCAAATGTCTCATAGCTCTCTTCCATTCTGGCTCTGTCGGGGAGGTAACAAAAGGCCAAAATTTATTAATGAATTTATGCTGGGCTCAGGTCATCTTCTTAAAATGAAAAGTAAAATCCTTACTGAATCAGTAGACAGTAGACCCAATTGTTCTTTACTTCATTCAGCAAAGAAAAGTTTTTTTTTTTTTTTTTTTTTTTTTTAACGAATTTAATCGAAAATCTTTGGCTATATATCACACGTAAAAGGTCACCGTCTCCATTTTATAAATGTGAAAGAATCAGTTTCCTGACCTTTACATTTACAGATGAATGTTGCGAGGCACTTATGTCTTACATGACATTTGCAGACGGACATTGAGCTAATGTCCTTTGCGCACTATAAATAGATGTGGCAATGCCGCTGGAGTTACAGACGGATACACACCTCATATAAATACACGAAAAGGGAAAAAAAAAAAACTTGAACTTTCAATCACAGTCTCATGCAATCTGCTCCGCGGTGAAGCCCGACCTTTGTCCCCCCTAGTGAAATAAAGGCCTGACCTACCTGCCTGCACATATGGGGGTCCCCCAGGGCCACGTCGTGGGAACCTTTGTCACAGTGACTGTTGTTTCTCTGCAGCGATGGCAGCAGAGTCACGCTCTGAGGTGTCTGACAGCCAAGCACAGGTGCTGCGGGTTGGAAAAAAAAGAAAAAGGAAAAACAAGAGTGTCAGTCACAGGGGCTGGCTGAGGAAGGGCTGACACAAGAGCAAATCCCAGGGGGGGGGTTCAAAATGTCGACCTGACTTTGAAGACAGGAGGGGGGAGTCCCTGAAACGGCTACACTTTCAAGAGAAGTAGCATTCTTTTTAGTCCACAGCTGAGAACAGGCAGTCGATAAAAATGGATTTTCATTTTCAGTGTCTTTTCCACTCTTTCATTTTAGAGTCGTAGTTACGTCCATCACCGGCAGGGGGCGGTGCCGCACCACAAAAAAACCCCGCAATTAGTCGCTGTTCGCTGCAAATTAGTGCTGGAAGCGGATCAGCAAAACAGATGACATGTTGGATGTGTTTGCTCTGATCAGCGTGTGAGCGTGTGTTCAATTCAACCTCTTTTAAGTTCCCTGCCCCCGTTTTCAACGAGACGAGCGCACTTTGTCGTCTTTAAACGGCGGGGAGGTGCAGCGGCGCTTGCAGATGTGAAAATACCTGGTTTATATCCATGTGACGGGATTGTGGACCACATTTCAATGTCAATCAAACACAAGTAACGAGGCTAAACGCAGCTGTACCTACACTCGTTGCAACACGTTTGGTTGTGTTTCATTGCAGAAAATAAATTTTGTTTGATGAAAAAAAGGAACTTTCATGTGGAGCTCCGCGGCGTCTGTTTCAGATCATCCTCAGGACTACAGCGATTACATCACATTTTAATTAAAATTGGCAGCGGTATATTATCTATTTCTGAAGCTCTCCCCCTTTTATATTACCCTGAGCTCTTTCTTAGTCTCTTGCATTTCACCTGTGCACCTCATTTAATCATCCTCACACACGTTTTGTTGACATTGTCCTGAAATGGTGACCAAATACTGGTGCAATTAATGGTGTAACAACCTGGTGTAATGACCTTGTATTTTCCGCAGCAGGCCTTTTTCCAGAAAAGGACCTGAGGGCCCCCAGGATCTTCGTCGATGTAAACGAGGACAACTGTAGCCGGCTTTTATTCGTCCGTCCCAGATCGTTGCACTCACTTGGTCTTGCGGTTCCCTTTATCTGTCCTTTACATTCTGGCTTTGCCCTCTTTTCTGTGATTCTGGTACTCTATAATCTCAGAAGAATCTCGCCGGTCTGTTTGATGTGAAAGGACCGGGCCTCGGGTTTATTAAATTCCCCCTAATGATGAACTGCTCAAAAGCTACTTTTACAACCACTGCCGGAATTCTTACGCGCAAACCCAAGGTCATACCATTGAAAACAAACTCCGGAATAATTGCACCAGCTATTTAAGTTGCTGTCGGCGTGCGCGACGTGCATGAAGGCCGATCTGGAGAACTGTTGAGCAGTGGTGGTGATAGTGTTCTTGCCTGTAATGAGCTGTCTGCGGATTTAATTGACCAAATCCGCAGTCTCACCCCGCTGATTTGTCAGTGCTCATTAGTCCCAAATATATAGCCCCAGCACCAGTTACTGCATTATCTGTGTCAACGGCTCTGATTAAACAGGGCGTTTGATTTGGAGAAATTCGCTCTTCCGAATGAAGACTTTCAGCGTTCCGCCGACATCTCCGGCTAAACATCGGTCAATAATCCAAGCTGATTTAATTCCCAGCATGCGTCGAGGCTGGGGGGGAAAAAAAAAACACAAAAAAAGAATACAACAACCTGAAACCCCGCAAAGACCTGAGCGATAACCTTAGAGAAACTTTCAAGGGCAGCACAAGCGCCCCCTGTGGGCGGACCGGGGCCGAGGAGGCGAGCCGACCCTGCCCGTGGGCCTCCGACAGCTCCAGATTCAGGCGCCGAGAGAGAGAGACAGAGAGAGACAGAGAGAGAGAGAGAGTGAGGCAGAGATCCAGGCCGGACGGAGCGTCACTTCCCAATTTGTCCTTGCATAATGGGGACTGTGCTCAGAGGGGTCGTACTGGCCCGGGCCCACTGGGAGCAGCTGCACGGTGGTGGAGCATGAAATGACATCAAATGTGGAGCTAATGTCACTCGGACTGGCGATTAATGACAGTTTAGCTCACATTGAACAGCTCCGAGAGGTGTGTGTGTGTGTGTGTGTGTGTGTGTGTGTGTGTGTGTGTGTGTGTGTGTGTGTTAACCAGGCTAATGTAGAGAGACGCAGGGCTGAGACCATTCACTTAAGGCCCCTTTGCTTGAAACATCACTGTCAAATCCCTCCTCCCCAGCGCCGGTATTAAGAGCAGCTGTCTGACACGTTTTTAATCTTTCATAATCTCCTGCCGGGCCGACACATTTGATGGCGTGCGGGCGGAGGTGAGGAAGGATCCCTCTCTTTAAAAGAAGCCTGCTGCACGCCTTTCACTTTCCAGGTAGTCGGCTCCCTTCAGGCTGTTGGGAAGAATACGAGCAATTCCCGCATCTCACGGCTTCTCTCGGCTCGACGCGTTCCTTCTCTCACGGCTGTCGAAGATTATTTATTCATTGTTTGGTCCGTAAAGTGACGAAGGCCAGGCATTGAAAAGTTGCAGCACTGAATAAGTTGTTATTGTCAAGACTGTGATAGTTTTCCAGACATCATTTCAAGTATAAAGAAGTCAGACTTTATTCTCTAATATAGGAGGCTGCGTGGCTGAGACTTGACTCAACAATCTTCCCTCCCAACACACCGTGAACAGATGAATGTGGGTTTACTGTATTTCACCTTGAACACCTCCGGTGTGTGCTTGAATATTCAGCCCCACTCCCTGCTAACTGTTGCTGATCCTACGGTTTAACCCCCTAGAGGCTCTATAATTCACACACACACAGAATGAAATTAACCTACATAGACATTTCACCTCCACCAAGCATGGATATGTCTGCTGTGGCCTTTATGATGCTCAGATTTGGCTCTTTTGATGTTTAAAGGTCACGATTTCTGACTTAATGTTGAATTACTTAAACTGTCTGCGGACGCTGGAATGTTTAAATTCTACTGTAGCCCGGAAGGGACACTCTATTTGAAGGGCGTCCTGGTTGTGATGGTATTGATAGATGCCCTTCTGTCTCTAGTTTATGGATTTAACATTGCCTTTTGCAGCATTAACATTTAAATTCTGATTTATTCATGCGCTGAGGGAGGGCTCAGTGACAGGCTTTTACAGTCAGAGAGTTGCTCGGCATCAGAGCGTCCACCCGCCCCCTCTGTTTGGGTCCGCAGGCTGCTTTATTAATAGGGTAATTTGCCCCCCCCCCCCGCCACCCTGGGTTCCACCTGTATTAATTACCATCTACTCCTCAGAGGCCGTTCAGTCTTTGGGGTGGGGATGGGGGTGGGGTCCGGGCCCACGCCTCCGCCGTCGTTAGCACGTGAGATGAGCGATTCGGCCTCGCCGCTCCTCCGCTGAGTAAAGAGTGGAGCTGGAACACAGACACGGAGCTGTGCTTTAATTAAAACTAGGAACAGCTCTGAGGAGCTTTAATTACAAACGAAGGCGGTTCAGAGAAACAGTTATAACTCGCTCCTCACAGTCATCTATCTTAAAGTTGCCCATATTGTCGGGCTAAAGGGCCTCTGCTGTGGCAGTAACCCTGAGACAGGCGATGGGGGAAGGGGGGGGGTTATGTGAACGCTGCATCTGAGGTGTGCAGTCACGTCTGCACCTCTGAAGGCGGCCTGGTGTGGGCCGTGCCCATAATCAATAACTCATTCCACAGTCTTAAACTCATAATCAATTTGTGGAACCGCTAATCAAACTCAGCTGCGCCTCTCATTTGTACGCAGCGGGGCGACAGGAAGACGAGGGGGGGGCAGGTAGAGGTGGTAGAGGTTTCTCACGTTCAAAGACATTTTTCAGGCCTCCTTTTGCTTCCTCCTCGGTTTTGGTGTTTGGTTTTAGTTTCTTAAACTAAATGATTTTTAAGACTGTTCCCCCCCCGGCAACCTATCACACAGCCCTCCGCACGGATTTGTCATCAAGAGATTTTCTCTTTAAAGTCCCCGAAAACCATTATTTTCAATACACGGCGAATCTTTGTGACTTGGCCCTTCATGACGCAACTCAAACGAAAGCCTGGGAATCATAAAAAAAAGAAAAATCCTCTCCGGGGTTGGGGGGGGCTGGTTGACAACGCTCCTGTGACACAAAAGCATGACGGCGTCTCTCTCAGATCTCACCAATGAGCTTCTGGTTGATTTTGAAGCCTGGCCTCACAGCAGACCCCCCCCCCCACCACCACCTCCCCTCTTTGCTGCGCCGTGTTTGTGTGTTAGCAGCCTTTCAGTCGGCCCCCGGTTGTCAACTGATTGTAGATAATTACAGCTATTTGACTGCAGCTTTCACAGCCAGTCCTTTCTGCAGGCACTTAGAGGGGGAGAACATGCCAGGCGGGGGCCCTCGCCTGCACACGGCTGCAAACAGCAACGTGGCGGAGCCGGAAAACGCCGCCGCCGTCGTCCACGTGACCGAAGGTGAGGCTCCGCGGGGGGGCCTGGTAAAGGCAAAAGCGCATCAGTTCGTCAGATTTGAAGAGCCCGATGATTCTTTTTTGCCTGTGGAATCCAGCAGAGGGAAGGAAAGCGGTGCCCCCACCCCCCCACCCCGAGTGTAAAACCGTCCCCTTCTCTCCGGTATTATGAGCCTAATCCTGGTTTGAAGGATCGTAATTGTTCTGCGGCTGTCATACATTAGCGTCGTGCCTCTCAGCTCAGTTCTATATCCAGAGCAGTAGGAATGAGTCAGACCTTGATGACAGCCCCCCCCCACCCGGCTCCTGACACCCCCCCCCTCCACCTTCCCTCCTTCCTCTCCTCTCAGCTGATTGTCATCTGCTCCTCCCTGCCTCCGCTCCGTCCTCCGCCGTCTCCCGCTTGCGTAACCTAAACAGAGGGGCGGCGGAGGCCTGCGGAGGGCTCACCGGCGCCCAGCAGGAGCACCCCCCCCCCCCACCCCCGCCTGTCTGCCCGCATGTTTCCCGGGGAGCTGCCACAGCCGAGCACCTGGCCGCCGGCGAGGGACGATAATAGCGGGCGAGATCAAAGCCGGAAGAGATAACACCCTCCTCTCTCTCCGTCCGTCCTCCTCCTCCTCCATCCGAAGATGTCGGGTTAGACGGCGAAGGAAGGGTCTCCCGCAAACCTTCGCCGACTTGCTTTCGCTTTAGAGCGGTGCCGTCCTGCACTGCATTTACCCGCGGCTGCTCTAATGCCAGTGTTTTTCTGTTGTGGAGGCGTCGTTCCTGGGTTTATTCATATGCTCTCGCTCTCGTGTCGGGCTTCCTCTGGTGTATTTGGCGTTCACTGACTCAGGTACACAGAAAAAGCAATAACGTGGAACCGCCGAAGCCACGAGGCAGGATTCTTGTAGCCTCCCCGTAGATAGAATGAAAAGTCAGTTTCCGCGTGCAGCCTGAGTCAGAGTCCCATTTATCAATGCCCCCCCCCATCCCCCCGCCCGCCTGAAATGCCAGAAGGCTTGATCAAGCTCTTGCTAAAAAAACTCAATATATCACACAATAATTGGTGCCCGCGCTGAGAGCGGCCTAAGCTCGGCCAAAGCCATCAGACTTTCTGCAGATTTGATTCATCATAAAACAAACCGCGGCTCAGAGACCCCAGACAACGAGGGCTGCCGCCGCCGCCGCCGCTGACGACGAACACGACGGCGAGGATGACTGCTGCTCGGCGGTGGCGCCTCGGTCTCAGGTGCTGGGCGGCCGCGCCGCGGCGAGAGCGGTCTCGGCGGACGCGCGTCATCCTTCCCCCCCTCTCGGTCTCAGCCTCTGCTTTTAGACGCAGCTCTCATCACTCATCCTTCTCCATCGGCCCTGGTGATTGGCTTATTATGTCCCGGACAGATGAAGAGTGGGACAAATATCACCACACACACATCACTGCTGCCATGATGACACACACACACACACACACACACACACACACACACACACACACACACACACACACTTCTGCAGAGCTATCTTTAGGGGACCTTTATGTTGCCTTCCTTTTATCGATTATCGTAACCCAGCACCGTTAACCTTGAATTCACCTTTTTGTTTGTTTGGCTCCTCACTTGATTCAATCACTAAGGTGTTTTTTATGGCACTTAACACTATTAATTGGCCTCCCTCTAATTTTCTTAGTGGAACCATGGCTGCAGCAGGCTATTTAAAGTCCATAGAAACCGTATTGCTGCAGTCTGTCACATCAATGCGTCCATGCAGCCAAATGCACGGTGGCCCAGCTGTTACTAGCTGTCTCTGGTTACTGGATGCGCTGTCTGTGGGCTTACTGGGTCTTTAGTTGACCGACCAGGATCAGCTGTCTGCTCCAAACTCTTTATATAAAATCATTATGAAAGGCGACACCTCAATGACAGCGGCGGGGGAGCGTGAGCTCCGAGCCGCGCCTGCAGCAGATGGTTCAGGTGTAACAATGCAGCGGAATAATCCCTCCATGTATTTCAGGTGTGATTTCAGATTGCGGGGGAAGAGTCGGGCACGGGCGGATAACGCGGTGGCTCGGTTCTGGAGGAGTCCGGGGATCAGGTCCTCTCGACGTGTTGGTGTGTGAGAGACAAACACTGCACGCACACGTGGGTGGTTTGTTCCGCCTATGGCGTGCAGGATATATTTTCCAATCTAAGGTGAACGGAGGTCACTCCAAAAGCCTCACCACCTTCCTTCTCCCTTATCCTCTTTGCACAATCCTTTTATATTTCGGCCCCTCTGCCATGGTGTCTCCCAAAGCGCTCCAACTCTGTAACCAATTTCTTACAATATTTCTGCCAAAGCCTGTATTTTCCCTTCACTTCTACCCACTCACTTGTCAATCCACCTCTATTTCACGCGGTATATGTTCTCATTTGGACCTCGCACTTCCAGCGCAGTTAATCTTTCCCTCTGATGCTTTGCTCCTCACCTCTCGCTGGCCTTTTCCAAGATCATTTCCTCTCCCGGCGCCGTCTTCCTGCTTCAAAGGTTTTCTTCTTCTCCACCTTGTGAAATACCCCCAGTGCATAACGTGAAACTGCCCTTTCTTTTCCCAGGGCAGCTATGGGGTGTGTGGGTTTTACTTGCTTAAGTGAAACTGTCAGGTGGTTTTGTGGCTATATCAGAGATGATTAATGCATTTCTCCCCTCGTGCATACTGGACTGGACTGCAGGAAAGGCAAAACTCAGTAAAAAGTCAGTAACACCCCCCCCACCACCATTTGAACGGTTTAGTTTATCTTCTTAAGGGTAATGCAGCATCATGGGAAATTGTGAGGCTGTTGCACTTTCACAAGTGTGGGTGGCAGAAACAAAAGCTCAGCAGAAGTTGCATTCATTGTAAGGCTCATAAATCTTCTCTGGATTTATGATTTTACAGACATTAAAGCTATTACTGGAGGCTATCACCACAGTTTGGCTTCATGGATTTTTAAAAAATACAGTCAGCACTGTTAGATATGAAGAATAAATCAGATCTGAGGTACAGGTGAGATAAAGGAGGTACAGGTGAGATACATGAAGTACAGGTGAGATAAAGGAGTTACAGGTGAGATAGAGGAGCCACAGGTGAGATAAAGGAGCTACAGGTGAGATAGAGGAACTACGGGTGAGGGAGGAGGAGGCAGCTAATGAGGGAGGAGAGGAAGAACCAGGCACAGGTGACAGATATCAGGGCAATCAGGCAGGTGAGAAACGCTAAGAACATACACAGGAGACAAGACTAGGCAGGAAGAGGATTAAACACAAGAGCAAATCCTAAAAGATCAGAGGTAAACAGACAACAATAATTAACAGAAAGGCCAGAGCTGACTGTTTTAGTTTAGTGGCATAGATCATTGTTGATTTTCCATAAGCAAACTTGCTGCTGATATTTTCAGCGTGAAGCTGCAACACTGTTTAAAAAAAACAACAAACCTGACTTGTGATGTAAAAAATGACTCCAACCTCAGGCGTGAAAGTCAAATGTGTTTCAGTCATTCACCAGCCTGTGCACCACTTTGCAGACTGCTCTCATGCATGTGGGTCACATTTTTAAAGCACCGAGCGTTGCTATCAAATGCAAATCAGCCACTATCATAATTTCATGGATTACTGGGAACATCTGGCCGGTGTTTTTGAAGTCTCTGCCCCACCAGAATATGCCACTGTTGTCGTCGTAGAAAATTCAGGGGAAAATGTTGGATTACACAATTATATGGCTTTCCAGGTTTGCCCCCCCCCCCCTGTGCTTTCCACCTACACTTGTAGTTCTTCAGTGCTTAACTAGTCCCTCCAAATGGCAACCACTGTGCGGTAAATTAAGAAGAGCTGATGGTGGTGGAGGGGATTGAAGGAATAATTGCAGTCCTCCCATCACGGTATTTCAGGCTCCACTGCAAACCACGTTCCATCGGCCAGGACTACAGAGCAGGTGGACGGAGGGAGATACAGACGCGGTAATTAATTAAAATTCTCCCTCTCCTCCCCTTCCTCTTTTAATGCATACATAAGTGCGCCCCGTTCAGACCAAAAGGTGAGCTGGAGCTGCAGCGCAGGCAGGAGAGCAGAGACTGACCTTTATCCTTAAAGAAGCACTTTGCGGAAAATCCCCCATTTTGAAACACCATTCAAGGATTTCCTTCCAAATAGCATCAAATCATTAAAAAAAATTTCAATTTCGCAAATATTTCAGGGTTCGGGAGTTTCGCGATTCCTCGGTGTGGGGAGAGTTTAATCAGTAAATCTACAGATAAAGATGATAAAATGACAGTTTAAGTAAAAGGTGGAAACTTCCCTCTATGTCAGTTTCCCCGCAGGCCAGCTCAGACTAAATAGAGCATGAATCAGCAGGGTAACGGCAAATTATGCTGTTTAATGTACAGGATTAAGAGACCGAATTGTATGCCCGCTAGTAGGCAAAATTAGCATTTTGGCTCCAACTGTAGTCCAATTAAAAGAGACTCAATATTAATTGGATTTGATTAACTAAAAGTGCAACAGTCTATTTTCCTGAAGGTTAATCCCATATTACATCCACATTCCTGGGGTTGCCTCTTATCTGGTTTTCAGGGACTCATGCGCACCAGTTCTATATTAAGCCGCAGCCACATTGTGTGTTAATATGCAACAGCGTAACGTTGGGTGGGGGGTGCAGATGCGAGGCTTCCACAATTATTCTGGATTTTACAGTCTACACCTTATAGCAGATCCAAGGGGCCCATTATTTCAACCCTGCAGAAGACACCTAGACCCACTGATTACATTTCAATTTAGCCGTCTTGCAACAGTATCCTTCCGCCTGCGTTGAGACGAACGCGTCTCCATCTGCGGGGTGCGGGTGCGGTTTGTGTGCGAGTGCTTTCATCAGGTTGTTTAATCAGGGCGTCACGCTCTCTGTTCCGATTAGGTGCAGCAGGCGGAGTTCTCCAGCCGGCTGCTTCTGAACAACACCCACTAAAAGAAAGCAGATAATGATTCCACATTTTCAGTCTCAAAGAAAATTACCTTGCCTCCCCCCAACCCCCCCCCCCATATCTCCTCCTCCCTTTCCCCCCACCTTGACGGTCTCCTCCACATCTGCAGTCAGAACCAGCTCGGCTGCAAGAAAATGAAAATAAACAATGAGAGGAAGATGAGAGCAGGTATGAGAATTTGTCTTGTGACATGACCAAAAAAATAAAGGCCGCAAAAGAAGAATCTAATATGAGCAGCCGCCACCGTGATTCAGCGTCGTGTCCTCTGGCCTTCCATATGTCACAAACCATTTTCAAAAATCATCAGACGCGCTCCCACATCCACCGCCGAGTTTATAACGCGCTGCAGAGATGCACGGCTACAATAATTGAGTTTTTGCGTTCGGGCATCTGCACTGACGATATGCGATCCCCGCACTTCATTCCACATGTCAAAAGTCGTTATTCTCGCTGCTCCCCTTTAATTGACTCATCTTTCCTTCATTTCATCTCCAGGCTGCACGCACAAGGATTCACCTCCAGGCTACAGTCCCATCTTTTTTTTTTTGAGGGGAGGGCTCACTATGTAGGAGTGCAGCAAGAGCAAGGGCGGTGAACATGTGCACAGGTGAGTTAGAAAAAGACAACAAAGATGTATGCTGCCTTTACGTGTGTGGGCGTGTTGATTTCCCTTAATAAGCTAACTGCTGCCACCTTATAAAAGATGACAGAATAATCTGATTACACAAATTAGATGATGATGGGATGTTACCCCTGTCTCATCATCCTCAGCCCTCTTCCTGATGTGTCAAAGCGTTTACTCTTGGTGACTGTGTTGCACCTGTGGAGCAAATAACTCCTGGGTGTGTGCGGATGCTCAGACCGACCTGGTTCCTGTCCGCGGTGCACCGGTAACGTTGGTGCACGAGGAGGGTTGCGGATATATTGTGATATATATATGTCCAGTATTTTGGTGGGAATTCTGAATCTGTCCTTTCTCTCAAGGCCTGGATCATGTCCCAGCTCATGGGCAGGACGCGGGTTTACTCCGTGCACGTCGCCATCTGTCGGATCACGTGAAGACGAGCAGCCACTCACGCCCACATCCCCCGCTACCAGCGAGCAGAATGGTGGGTGATGTTTATTCCTTTGATTTGATTCTCTTCCCTCCACATCCTGCTGATGGAAACTTTGCCTCTACCTGCGCGCGTGGCCCGAAGGGGAGAGACAGGTGTTGCAAGTGGTATTTAGGCCATGTGGGGCCCAGTTTAGATCCGTGTGAGGGTGAAACAGATGCAAATGAGCTTTTAAGCTCGGGGCTGGTGGAACAGCATTCTCTGAAGCTACCTCATTTATCCCCTTCATCCTCCTCTGAGCTGGGGATCCAGACAGTCGCTGGAGGCTCGGGCCTCCTCCGTGACTTTTTTGGAAGCGGGTGAGTCATTTGTGATGCTGACCCAGATGCCCCGATCTTCAGTCTAGCCCTCCATGCCTCCGTTTGGGGTCTGAAATACCCTCATGTCCCAGCAGCTCTGCTCATCACTGTCTGGACTCCCATCAGGAATTTCTCTCTGACTAAGAGCCTTTACGGTCTGCGGCGGTCCGATAACAAAATTGTCTTTGTCTGTGAGACCCCCCCCCCCATACACACCAAACCCACCCCCCGTGATAACATAGCAACAGGCGGGGGTTATTAACACAGACGCTGTGAAAAGACCCTGAGACCATGTACCTGTTCTGTCATACTGCGTCCTCTGTCAGTGTGTGAGACGTTGGATTAGTTGCCATGGTTTCTCCTGTTTTGATCATGCTTATATAATGTTATTGGTGACTGGTTACTATGAAAAATGAACACACACACATTCGCACACACACAGTTTGTGCCAGTAAATGTTGCGAACCACCCCCACATCCTTGTCCTTTCTCAAAGAGAGGAGCCTGAGGACAAACAACAGTTCCTCTCCCATCACCTTACTCTTACATTCATTACACTCTTCCTCCTCATCCCTCTCTTCTCCCCCATCTTCCATATCTCCTCTACCTCTCAGCCTCATTGTCAGCGCTCTCTCCCCTCCCGTGCCCCACTTTATCTCTCCAGTCAATGCCGTATTGATCTTCATGAGCTCTCTCATATCTCCATATCTCTTAATTCCCACACTTTCGCTCTCCACCTCGCAGGGTCACTTCCATTTTTTGCCCAGATACACAATCTCTCTTTATATCGGCACCTATAGCTCACTCAGGCGCAGTCCTTCCCCTGCAGTCGTTTATTAATCTCTTTTTCGACTTTGCTATCTCGGAAAACAGAATGTAACTCCATCCCCGCCAGTCTGACCTTCTCGCCAGACCTCACCCACACCAGCGCGATGCAGCCGAAGTTCTCTCAAATTAGTAGAATGTTAATAAAGGTTTGGGCAGAAGCTGCAACTGGCTGGTCCAGTTCCTGGATCAGGTCGGGCAGCTTCACTTATCAAGTCTACAGTTGGACGAGGATGGAAGAACACCATGAAGTGGCATCAACAAACTGCCTGCCAAAAGGATCTGAGTCAGCTTCAAATCTGAAACCCTCAGACCACACCGTACTTTACTATGCCCCTCTGGTTATTTGTATTTATGTGTGTCACATAACCCAGATACATATATTTTCATGCCATTTTGAAGCATTTCCATTAATATTATTGGGGTTTGCATGGTCTCCCAGTGGCTGAGTTGGGTTATTCTGGCACTCCAGTTTCCTCCCAGTCCACAAACATGAAAATTAGCTTGACCGGAGCCTCCCCTCGTGTGTGTGTGTGTGTGTGTGTGCGCGTGTGTGTGTATGTGTGTGTGTGAACAATGTGTCTGTCTGAATGGTGTGTGTCCCGTGGTGTCCTGGTGACCTCTCCAGGGTGGTTACACGGATGGATGGATTGAACTCTCTTCAAGCTCGGTGGGTGGAGGCGCTAACCTGCCTGAGCAAAAGCCCGAGCCAAAGGTGACATGTGCCGACCGGGGGGGGGGGGTGGGGGTGGGCGGGCACCCCCACAAAAAGGTCAGCCCATGAAAAACCCAATTCCTAAAGCCTGTTTCTTTTTACGCAGACTCTTCATCACCTTTATAGGCGTCTCCCGAACACAACTTCTGTCGTATTTTTCTTCCCTCCTCCCCCAGCTCCCACTTTTCATCCGGATCACGTCATACCCCCCCCTCCATTTCCCTCACACTTCCCCCCTGTTTTTGTCTTTTATCTCTTTCACAATCCATTATGCGTTTTTTTGATATCCTCCCAGCGTCTATCACCCATCTCTCCATCTGTGCCTATGTTCAGTCCCCCATTCCTTTTCTTATCCTTCAATTCTCTTCTCGCTTTCCACCCCCCACTCCATCCACACACCCCCCCTGCTTACAACCCTGCTCACGTCCAGGTCTGTTTCCACTGATAAGACTCTCAGTAATACCCCTGCACATGCACGAGCAGAGGGAGAGGAAATGATGTAGCAGCATTGCCAACATAGCTGCCATCGCAGCTCACCGCCGTTGCTCCGTTTCCTTACGTCAGCGCTAATGAACGTGTCGGCGACATTGTCCCAGAGCCAAATAGGAACAGGAAATGGGGAGGAGGGGGGGCCTGCAGGCGTCGGCCAATGTCTCCCGGCCGGATCAGGCGGTCAAAACACAACCGGCCTGAGGCGGCCCTTGGACCTCCCAGATGTCTTTCTGTCTTCTATGCTTGTGTGTGAAACCCTAAATCTAATTAACTGTCGGCGGGATCAGGTGGTCTCTCCTGCGTCTCACACTCTTCACTTGACTGGCCCACGTTTCTGCTACATTTGTCTTGTAGTATTTTGTGGGGGGGGAGGGGTTTCATGCGCTTTGGTTGTAGCCTTTAACTGATGCTGCCTTTTATTTTTCCGTTGTACCGAATATGCCATCTGGGGGAAAAATACATAATAGTGCTTGTAAAGAAAAAGGTACTAAACTTGTCCCCTTGCTGGTGAGGTATGATTTATCAACCAGCTGAAACACAGGAGATAAAGTTCTTACTCTTTTATCTTAGAAATTGAGCATCTGCGTGATGTTAAAGCTTTATTTTCCCTGAGCCTTCAACAACTTTGGCTCATTAAAGTATTCATGCTCCTCTTTGACAGCTTGTGTGACCAATAAATATAATGCGTGCACGTTTTTAGTGTATAACGGCTGTACTTTGGGAGTTTCAGGACGCCGTAGCCTCAGTATAGAGTTACGTGATGGAAAATAGCTCGGGTCATATGAGATGCGTGTGGTATTTTTGCATGTGCGACTACAGTCGCAGATTTAATTCCACTTGGCTCGTGACCGTCTGCCTTTTGAAACTGAGAGAAGTCGCCAAAAACAACAGTAATGAGCGCCTCTGAAATTAGCCCGGCGATACAGCCGATAATGGAGAACGAGCAAGCAGGAAAGACGCTGATTATGTGTGTATTTAAATAGAACTTCCTGCTTGAGTCCTTAGATGTCCTGAGAATCATCCCTAAACAATACAACATCAAATACAGGATGCTCTAAAATCTGAGGTAAACATTGATTATTAATGCAGCTATGAAATGTTTTTTTTTAATCACTTCCATTTATATTCCATCTTAGATTAAATAAATCAGGCTCCCGCAGACATTCATAACCTAAATGCCATCCCATTTTGCTCTAAATGTCAGTGCAAATGAAAAGTCCCCAGAAAAACCGAGCTGTTACCTGGCTGTGTGACCCACGAGCCGGATTCACGGATTCACCCGTTTTAAACCTCCATCGCCACGACCACAGCGAACACATCATCTGTACGCTACACGCACAGCCGTACTGCACCGTATTTGCTACAGTGAGGCTGACTTAGTAGTTTCGTCTGTGACACAAAGGTCAACTGAATAAATGTCCATTACCATCAGGCTAAAAGGGGTTACATCCGCTATCATCGCTGTATTGGATCTGCTTTGGTCAATAAATGGATTCCTCTTCTTTGTGTTTACACGAACAAAGACAGCATTTAGATCAGATGCTCTTGTCTTTATTTACTGTCAATATGTCATAGCTTGTTCAGAATCCTAAATAGAAAGGACATGGTGTTGAAAGCTGAAAGAGACTATTGTATGTAAATTTGAGCATATTTTAGGAGAGAGAAGGGTAATTTTTCTAATTCCACGGGCTCTGCCTTAATGTTTCAAGGCGGGGAGACGTGATGCAATATGTTAATGTCTGTGGTTGGATAGGTCAGAAGGTGGAGGGGGAGGCGTCTGCACGACACGGCCTGAAGGGATCGCAAGAAGCCAACCCTCAGCCTCAGGGGGTCACAGGCCAGGCTTCTCCTTTCCACCGATGAGCTGTTAACCGACCTCGGGGTGTTCGGTCAGCAGCGCGTCTCTGTGTGCGCGCACGCACGCGCATGTGAACGTCCACGCCGCGTGAGCTGATCTGCCCCGACAAGTCGACGCAGCCCAACAATATAAATCCCTGTTTTTCTCCTACATTGTTCAGGTAGGTGGAATAAGGGAAAGGGTAGGATGTGCCAGTAGGAGCGCTCTGTAAACAGAACAGGGTGATAAACACGAGGCGTCGTGGTCCCCTCAGCTCGCATGATGAGGTTTCCTGAAACTCCGTCTTTAGTTTGGTTTGCCTTCCCTCCGCTGTGTGCAGCTGACTGCTTTATTTCTACACTACATACTACTTTAATTTTCATCATTGCCTAAACGGATAATCCCCCCTCTTCTTATATTTTTTTAACCCCCCCCCACACACACACTGCCTACTCTTCGTCTTCGCTTTTATTCCTGCCTAGCCGCTGAAGGACGGTGCCTTCCCCGTACACCCTGCAGCGTGCTGAATTGTGAATCCAAACAGCTGGAGCAGTAGCAGATAGACTGTGACTGAGAGAAGGGAGGGAGGGAGAGAGGGAGGGGGGTAAAGAGTGGGGGGAGAGCGGAGAGAGGAAGAGAGAAAGAAAGATGAAAAGCATTCCGAGCGAGAGAGCCGCTCACAGTGACGGAGGCAGAGGCAGCCGTCACAGCAACAGCGCGCTCCTTCCCCATCCTCCCTCTCCTCTCTCGTAATCCCACATCCACGCCGGGGGGATAAATGGAGGGCGCCCTGACCCGCTGAGGAGCCCCGTCTGAAGGACATCAAAACCTCGCACCAGCCTGCCTGGCTGGGATCTGCCTGGGTGATTCTTTATTGTTTTCCAATTTTTTTTTTTTTTTGGGGGGGTGGGACAGGGGGACAATAACCAGCAAAGAGTGAAAGGAGGTGTGCTTTCACAAGACAGACTGAATAGTGAGGAAAGCAGGCACAGAAGGGGGGGGGGGGTCTGAGGGGGGACGAGTGGGAGGTTTTTCCACAGCTCGCCGATGCCCGGGTCTCGGCGTGAGACGGACGCGGACTGAGGGGGCACAGGAGGAGCGGAGGGCCGGCGCGCTCGGAGCACCGCCTGAAACTTGTGGGGGGAGATCGACTCGCGGATGCGCACAGCTGGACAGATGAGGAGGCACCAGGGACCGCGCTTCAGCCCCCGGTACGTCGACGCGTAGATTGGCTTTTCATCCCCGGCCGTCGCTGCGTTTGTTTGCCTCCGAACGGAACAGTCGCGCGGCCGCGTGCGTCCCCTGATCTCAGGCGGTGACGACGAACCAAAGTGACAAGTCTCTCCACTTGCCCTCAAACAGTGGAAGCAAGAGAATGGGGGGGGGGGGGGTCTGTGGCGCGCGCTTGTGTGTGTGCGTGTGTGTGTGCATGCCTGTCTCACCCACAATAATGTATACCGCTACCATTTCATAATGGCTTTCGTAAGCCGCGGGGCTGATGTGTGTAAATAAGCCTCCACCGTTGTCATGTTTCACGCCGATAGACAAATGAAACAATCACATTAGGCTTCGTCCCAACACGTGTTCCCTCCCGGTCGAGGCTTTACTCATTAACGGAACTTCGCGGGCGGTTCTTTTCCTCCTCCCCCCTCGCTCGATGGGAGAGCAGAGCTGTAGATTAAATATGTGTTGTTTTTTTTTTTTAAATATCGCGGCTGTTTGGGGGGGTGTGGGGGGGGAGGACCTGTGGAGTCAGTGGTGCGCCGGGGGCGATGCTGGGCTCTGTTTACCCACACCACGCCGCCATGTGTGGTAACACGACAAGCGTGGCCATGTGTTGTGTCGCGCCGTGGAGGAGCGAGGACGACTTATGACAGCAGGGTCTGCGTGAGGTGAGCTCTCCTGGCCACTCAAACGTCTCTCTCTCCTCCACCGGCGCTATTCTTTCCAATTACTGCCACCCCCCCCCCATCCCCACCACCACCACCGCCACCACCACCACCCTCGATGCTGCCTCCCGCTTCACTCTCCTGATAGGCAATTACCTTTTCCTGATTCTGCAAGCCCTCCGGACAGCACGGCCGACTAGTTTGCTGTCAACAGTCAAAGAGGGGGGATTTCACGGCCATTTCACCTCGTCGTGGGGGGCGGGGCGGGCGACCTCGACGGTGTGGCCATGTCCCGCCAGAGAGACAGAGAGAGAGAGAGCGAGAGAGAGAGAGAGCGCTCCGGAAAAGGAGGGAACGTGGCTCCAGAGCCTTTAATCTCTAATCATGCAATCAGCTCATTATTTTCTTCTCCTCATTAAGTTGTTTGGGTTTCAACCCCCGTCGCCGTGTTCAGTCTCGACTTCTTGGAAGCAGAACAAGCCAAAAATAATAATAAGGAAAGACGTTGCCAGAAAGGGAGAAAGTGAACAGTTATGTAGAGACCTGCACGTGTTAATTCCAGCAGGAGAGTCCAGCAGTGACCCGGAGTGGAACCCCAAGAGGGACAGGAGCATCAAATAATACGAGAAGATGGAGAGGGTAATGATCCCGACCTCGACACTTCACGTCTTTTTTTTTTTTAACAAGCTATGCGAACAAATAATTAAAAGGCACTATTCCTGGTTGTTTTACTGGGTAAATTATCTTATCCAATTAATAAAAGCTGTGAAAACATCATTATCAGCAAATAATATATCGGACTAATTTTTTAAAAAAAGTGTCATCCCTAGTTATTTTAGTTTCCTTCCAAACTTTTGACAATCACTAATTAATACTTATCATATCAAACTAAACCCACCGCCAGTTTCTAAAACTACCAAAATAAATCTATATAAATTATATAACATATCAAAACAACTTGTAGCAGGTCTGAACTCATTATTTTGAGGAGAAGCGTCCCAGGGTTGCTATTACTGATGATTCATGAGCAGAATTCTGTCATGTGGAGGTCATTGAAGGTGTGCTGGGAATACTGGTGAGGATGGTAGATATACTGGATTTCAAACATGTTCTCCACCATGTCCGCCCCTCCCGTCTTAAATCCATGCGGAACATTTTTTTCTTTTTATAACAACCGAAAGGAATCATTGTCAAAGCCTGAATGACAAAAAAGCGTTGCATTAAAATTGAATTTCTCTTAAAAGCTTAAGCTCCGTCTTTGTGGAGATACGAGAAGCTGTGAAACACAGGAGGTTAAAGGCTTCGGGGTTCTGGGGGGGGGGGACAGCACGCCCTTCCAATGTGAGGAGAGAAGGAGCTGCGATGCGCTGCTGCAGCCGGGGGATTTGATTGGGAAGGTGACCAGGGCCGTGTGGGCGTGCTGGAGGAGCTTCTGATCTGACTGGGAGCAGGAGCGGACGAGTGTGCGTTGGGATAATGGCTGACCTTGGGGAAGGTTTTTAAGGACGTCCTGCGCGGATGATTGCCTCTGTTGGGCCGCTCGCGCGTGGTTGAGGCGCACGCGCGTAGGAGGGCTCCACGCCGTCAACACGGCGCGCGCACGCCACAGAGCCCGGTCCACGGGAACAACACGGGCGTTTAAGATCGGAACGGTCGCCTTCATAGCGGGAATGTCCTGGGCTCCATTCTCGCCCATCACCTCCATCCCTGCGTGGGTTTTTCTCTGGGTCCCTGCTTCATCCTACACTTCAAAAACATGTAAATTAGGCTGATTAGTCCCCCACATGTGGGTGTCAAGTGGCAGTTATCACAAGATGGATGGATGGTTTATTGTTTTACATGAAGGTGGAGCACCAGATGGGATTCTTTAGTGACTGACTGGTGGGCTGTTCTGTTTTCTGTCAGTACTCTCAGCAGAACCCTCACTTTCATACTTGTTTTCAGCATTTGCATCACTCTCGCTCTCTCTCTCTCCCTCCCTCGCTCTCTCCTTCCCTCTCTCCGTCTCTGCAGATAAACCCTCATTACCTTCTCTGCATGAATTAAGGACTCGTGCTACAGATTTCATTAAATGTTTACACGTGTCGTAAAGTGTGTAGGTTTACTCACCTGTTTGTTTGAGCCCTGGGCTGAGCTCCATGCAGAATTGTGTGTGTGCGTGTGTGTGTGCGTCTCTGTGTGACCGTCTAATGCCATCTGTAAAACAGATCTCTGGGGGCAGAGCGAGATGTTCATCATTAACTGTAACTGCATGGAGCCGAGGCAGAAGAACTACTGAAGCGGCTGCATTGTTGTGCGCGTGTAGGTGCGTGCGTGCGTGTGTGTGCGTCCTTGTACTTGCTACATATTGAGTCCAAACATCTGCACTTTACTAGCAAAGTGAGGACATTTTGGCTGGTCCACACAACTTCAAAAGGCTGTTTGAGGGTCAGGACCTGATATTAAGCATGAGGTTAGGGTTGGGTTTAGGTTAGATGGGATGGTTAGAGTAGGGGGCTGGCTAAAAGTATTATGTCTATGAATGTCTCCACAAAGGCAGAAATACAAGGGTGTGTGTGTCTGTTGGCGCACGCCTGCTCTCACAAGGTCATTCAGCTTCATTGATGCTTCATCTTCCTCCCTCACTCTTTCATGGATTCACATCTGTAAGGACTCTGTTAATCAATGCTGTATTGCTATCGATTCCTCCTCTGATCCCTCAACGTGTTGAGGCACAATACAAACTATTTTTCCCGCAGCGCAGAGAGCAGGGCTCGGCTGATGGCCGTGATGGAGTGCCGTGCCCCGGTCCTGCAAATTGGATTTTAATGATTCAAGTATCTTTTCCTGAACACCTCTTCCAGCCCCCTGTAGAAATGTAACAATGGGGGTCTGAAAGAAGAAGAAGTAGTAATAAAAGTCGGTTGGACTTTTTTCTTTGGAACGGCTCCATGCTGGTTCCTATTATCAAACCTCAAACATGTCCACCGACAATTTACATGTTCTCACTTGCAACTTTGAGCCTTTTGAGACCCAGTGATGCAAAAAAGACATTCAGCAGATGTACTTTTGATGCTTTATGATGAATTTTTGATCCATAAGTGTATATATAGTTTAAATATAGGCATGAAGACAATCATTAATATTAAGAAAATCACCTATGTCTCAAAAAGAGTCCAGTACTGTTCTCACTAGAGTGTACTCTAGAGTTCAGAGCAACCAATCCCTGCTTTCCTACCTGAGCCCAGCCTGCTGTCGCTTTCAGAATGAGATCCTGATTTAACTGTGCGATGAGTCCTACCCTTATTAACATTTAAGTGCTGTAGACAAAGAGGTCGTGATTGGATCTGCAGATCTAATGACCATCTGAATACACTTCCTCTGCTTTTAATGCGCTCGTACTCCGAGGGAACCGCATGCGAACGCAGAAGGACAGATTTTCCGTGACGTCCTTCAGTGGTGACCCCCCTGTTCTACACACACACACATATATTTCGCTCTGAGGGAGCACAGTTTCAAATATTATCTCTGCTTCACTGCTACACAAACAGGCTTGCAGGAGCCCGGGGACAGTTCGCCGTCGGTGCGTGTGTCTGCGCGCACACGCACGTTCACTTGGGCAGACATGTGTGTCACTCTCCCTGCAGGGATGTGGGCATGTGGAAGCCACTCGGGGATGTTAGCTCATATGTGTCGCTTTGTCCTTTATTTGTTTCACAGAAAACAAAACTGGCAATTTTCACACAGCAAACGTATGCAGCGCTGACTCGAACTTTTGTGAAGGCGCCCTTTCCGATTAAAAATCCCCGTTAACCCCCGTGTTAACCCTTCAGCGAGGCAGCCATGAGAAGAGAAAATGGCCAACGCAATTAACTTCCTGCCTGGCAGGAAAGCTGCATCACTAATGTGCATAAACGTGTAAAAACACAGTGTGGTCGGACAGACTGCGGCAGATTTTTATTTCCATTAGCTGGCGCTCTAGCGTGACTGGCGCTGCGAAACTGCGTGTCCCCTGACTCAGTTGGTCTCGGCAGCTTGTTCAAAGTGACTGTTGGTTTAGGAAGGACAAAAGCTGCTGGCGTGCGGCTTCTTTTATGCGGTCACAGTGTTGATTATCTGCCACCGCCAGTTCTCGACAGCGCAGGCTTTCTCCACTTTAAAGATGTTCTCGCCTCTTCCTGGAGCCGCGCCTGAGCACAGTTCACGAGGGTTACAAAAACGGTGAGTTTTAAGCACTTCATGGCTTTGGGAGCGTTTTAGATTTTTTTTTTTCAGAATACTGCTCCCCGATACTCTTTTAAAGTCACGTTTAACATATTACATAATGAGACAATAAAATCGACGCGATCATATCATGTTTGTGAAGGTTTTTCAAGGTGTCTTTGGTCCTCCTTGATAGTGGCGTCATGTTTATTCCTACCAACAGGGTGCAAGCTACTCTCTTCTCTTTGCTTTCCCAGTGTTGGTCTCCCCCTCAGGTGCACCTTCTTCCTGAAGCGGCCACGTACATATGTTTGTCTGACCCCTCCACGCCTTCCTCTCTTTGATCTGCGGCTTTTCTCTGTTCTATCACGGTCGGTGGCGCTCCCATCCCAGACCCCCCACCATCTCCCACCATCTCACACTCCGCGGTCTACTCCGTCACGGAGTCATGAATTTATGATGTGGCGAAAAATGGAGCAATGACTCTTTGTCCCTGTCCCTGTGTGTCAATGGACTGGAATAAATAATTCAGTCTCAGTGGTCTAAGTTAGCATCAGGAAGAAGGAGGAAATTATATCGAAGCTTTTCGAGCTATTTTTGAGCAGCTAGCTGTGAGGGATGCCTCTGCCACAGCGCTCACGGAGAAGAAAAAGCACAGACCCTTGATTGGCCTTCGTAGTAGAGCTGACTTTTTGGCTGATTTTCAAAGCTGCCCTTGCAAATTGGTTGTTGATGTTACGTTTCAGTGAGCGCGATAGTTCGGCCGGGACGATATGCGCGCGTGAAACAGTTTATAGCCTCACATTTCAACACTTCAACAAGCTTTCGGCTTTGAATCTCCAGAAACTTTTTAAGGGGAAAAGACTACGGCTTATATCGGATTGGATAAATATGCAGCCACCAGCTCGCAGGGCTCCTGGAATCCCTGCAGATGTGTGACAGATGCCACCGAGCAGCCGCCCACCTACACATCCATACATGGCCTTCACATAAGCTCAGTACACACATCAGGTTTGTCACACGCTTGGAAACACACACACACACACACACACACACACACACACACACACACACACACACACACACACACACTTGAACAATTATTCATGGCCTCCCGGGGCAACATCGAGACTCTCCAGGCACGATCTCACTAAACTGGAGCGAGGAGCGTCGGGAAGAGTCCTTGAGTTTTAAACACACGGAGGGAGAAAAAAAAAACCCATCATCTCTGAGGCGTCAGCGGCAAATTCCTGCCGTTTCCGCAGGATGTCGACGACCCTGACTGCTAATGTTCACCAAGGGAGGTTTCAGAGATCCTTTTAAGAGGGAAGGAAATCATTTGATAAATCAGTAGGAGGGACGTTCCTCTTATCTCTCTCAGCGGGGACACGACTGATTTCACCAGAATGAACATCACCATCAGTTATCTGTAATGTGCTGAAGATGCTGACTATATTATTATTTGCACCAGAACGGCTGCAACAAAAGCTTGGAGCCAGATTCAGTTCGGTTCATCTTCATTTATGCAGCGTCTGTTACAGTCGAGCAGAAACTCAGACCCTGACCCTCGAGCAAGCCACGGCGGCAGGGAAAAACTCAATCTTAACAGGAGGAAACCCTGAGCATGACCAGGCTCCCGTGTATATCAGAGCAATGTAAATGTCATGTCCGTCCCTCCCCAAACGATCTGATCATCTATCTCTTTATCCCGCGTTTATTCCATCGTTTTTACCCCTTTCCCCAGCATCTCTTATTTAATCACTTTTCTGACCTTTACTTCATCCCCAGTGATTCCCCCTCTCCTCATAATGATCTGTTTTCACCATCCACTCTGTGGCGTTTACAAATCTTTCAGGGCTCAGTGTGCACGTGCATGTGTGTGTGTGTGTTCCAGTGGGATCTCTGGTGAGAAGAACATCCAGGAAGTGCGACCATCACCTAATGTCCTGTGAAATACCCACCCCCCCTCTTTTTACACACACGCAGTGGCACAGACGCATATGCTTCGATGTTTTACTCACACGAAAATCTGAAGCATTTCAGCACCTTCCCTCCACTGTACGAAGGGACCGGCTCCCTCCGCCACGCACTTTTTCTTTTTTTTTTTATCCCCCACCTCCTCCTTCACTGTCACTCTTCATTTCCCTTCCATTCCCACATCATCCATTTTTATCTGCCTTCACCTCTATTTCTTTGTACCCCCCCCCTTCTGCCCCTCGTCTGTAATGGCAGCGATGACTCCTATTGGTTGCACCGGCGGAATCATCGAACCAAGCAGCCAATAAGAATTCGGGCTAACAGGGTCACTATCATGCATGAAGCAGTGCAATCACTCTGCCTTCTGCGTCGCTGCCATGTATGCATATGCAATGCCCTCTTCTGTCCTTGTCCCCTTCCTGCACGTTTCCCCTGGAGACCAGGAAGATGACCCCCCACCCCCCCCCACCCCCGAACTAAAGCAGCAGCCAGCTTTGATTGGCCCCATCCACCAGTCTGCGCAGACAAAAGCAGTTCCGCGTGCACACGCAGACGCTTTATGCATTCAGGTCAAAATCATCCCGTTACGCTTTGCTGAACTTCAAAGACCGAGGGAGGAAAGCTGTCACCCCCCCTCTCCCCCCTCCCCAAATCATTCCCTGTCTCTGTGTTTATTTGCCACATACAGACTTTCAGACTTGTAATCGTTCAGTGTGGCTGCAGTCGGCTGTTGAAATGACACGACCCCCCCCCCTTCCCCCTCCCCCACGGATGTGGCCTTTTCGCTCGCTGAAATGCCACCTTGTGCCATAAAACGCTAAATCGCAGCCTTCAGAAAACATCGGCATGAGTTCTGGGGGCTCTCTCGTGGCATCTGACGGAGCGTCAGGCCTAATTTGCATCATTAGATTTTCTCAGCTGTGGAACAGCTCTGACCTTCCTCCATCATTAGTGACAGGGTGGAACGGCTCACCCCCCCCCAGCCCCACCACCACCACCACCTCCGCCGTGTCCTCCACTTTCATCTCCGGCTCACTCTCCTCCGTCCCCGGTGTCCATCACCACCTCCCTCCACCGCATGCATTGGGTCAAATTATGCAGCTCGGCACTTATCTTTCCCAGTCTTGGCATTTCCAGCTCTTTTCATCTGGCTTCTCCCCGAGCTCGCCTTATTTGTGATGCTTTATCGTCTTTGTCTTCAAATCCCTGTTTGGCTTTTACCTACCTAACAAGCGGAAGAATCGAATTAATTTTCTCGTCTTCTTGAAGCCAGGCAGATCTAAAGAAAGCATCTCCCTGCACTCCGCTCACACGTGGACGAACACTCCGGGCTGCACGGGGTGGAAAAATGTGGCGCTGCCTTCCGGGTAAAGCGTCTCCGGGGAATTCGTTTTCACCAAACTATCGTCGCGACGCAACTTCATTTCCCGGCGACAAACGCCTGGGTCTCCCGCGTCCACTTTATCGTCTGGAAACTGATTAGCCTTCGGAAAGGAAATGACAGCAGCGATGAAGCCCCTTCATATCCTGCCCAGGGCAGCATCGTCAAAAGGCCGATAAAACGGGACAGATCGTGATTTAGTGACACGGGAAGCATCGGATGCAGCTCGTGGCGGAGGGACGAAGCACGCGTGAAGGCGAGTCATTCCAACGCACACCAGTAATAAGGCCAGGGGCCCCCGGGGGTGGGGGGGGGGGGCGGACTAATTCACGGCTTTTCATAACATGTCACTTTTCATAACGTGTGTCAATCAAAATGTTTTCCCCCTTAGAGACAGTTTGGGTTTGATTGAATGATCTTTATCTCCACCATCCGTGCACTTTAATTCCACCCTGCCGGCTGTAATCACCCTACACAGCAGCGTGCGCGCGCGCCTCAGGAGCGGGCGCGTTCTCGTAGCTATACTGTACGCAGCCTCGGCGGTGTGGATTCGTAGCCGTTTCATCTGGCTGCAGCTGGCGCGCGCTCAGCCCGCTGAATTGCAACCTCAGCACGGACGAAACGTGGCGCACGTACAGCGCGGAGGCAGCTCCAGCCAGCTCATCGATGGGCTGCGCTGCGGAGAACCGCCCTTTTCCAGGCCCCCGACGGAGCGGGCCTGGGAATGCAGACGGATTCAAGGAAATCTTGTTTTTAATCTTGCGAAGGAGCCAAGCCGGCCAGTCGGAGCACAGTTGATTCAGTCATTGTTGATGAGACGTCGTGCCCCCCCCCCCACCCCCCTTCCTCCTCCCCAGTGCCATCAGGAGGTAGCAGCTGTGCATGTTGAGGCACACACAGTCCAAAAAGGTAGAGCAAGCACCCGGTTGCTAATGCCAACAGATGGAGTATTGGAGGAGAGGGTCGTTTTATCAGCCCGCGGCAGGAGCGTCCTCGCAGCCCTGGCCCGACCCCGTGACATCGGGAGACACCGGGACTCTCCCAACTGCCTCATTTGGTGATGATTTGGGAGCGGGTGCGACTGCCTTTCGCCGCCGCTCCGCCACATCATTGCTGTCCTGTCACCTAAGCCTCCGCCGGGGTCTCACGATTAAACCCCTGAGCTCCCGGATCACACGATTTCATTAGAACAAAGAGGGGAAAATGTGATGTCACACGGTGGCAACAGCTTCCCGGCCGAGCCCGAGAGCGCCGGTTTAACACCCGATCAGAGAGCATATGGCTGCAGGCATGGGTACCTATCTCATAAGCTGCCCTCTGTTCTTTATTTATTACACTGCGTCCCTCTCTCCGCCTCCCTCGCTGTGCGGACGTGTGCCCAGATTAGGGAGAGGAAAAGCGGGTCAAAGCTCCGCGGGATGTGAGAATCTTCTGTGCGGCTAATTAAACGTGCGTCTTTGAATCCCAAAAAAAGTATTTAATATCACTGCGTCATACGAGGGCTGCGTGGTTAACTCAGCCCCTTCATAAGGTCACCTCCATGTGATATCCCGTCAAAGGGAAGCCATCCCTTTACCCAGTCAAGAGCCGAGATTTCTACCCGATCACGCAAATGATTCTTCTGACAGTGACAGAGCGCTGATGAGATTAAAAACAAGGGCTGGAAGCTGTTAGCAGATGATATCTAATCCATTAAAAAAAGTTGTACAACGTGATGTGAGCCAGCAGGTCTTTTTGTAAAGGGATGTCTGATGAAATAGTCCCCACAGGCCCAACCCCCCCACACACACACACACACACACACACACACACACACACACACACAAACACACACATGCGCGTAGCTCAAGGAAGGTTGACTTTCATCAAATAAAATGTATTAAGTTTATATTTCTGCCTTAAACAGGTCAGTTTAACGGGCTGTAATCTCTCATCAGGACTGACAAAAATGTACATTCTTGTATAACATGAGCTTGAAAAACACGTAAAGCATAACCATCCGTCACGGTTAATTTATTTAGATGCACGTCCCAGCGTGTTTGGTCAGTACGTTGACAGACAGGAAATAGACGGTGCTCAGCGGGGTTGGGGATGCGCTGCTCTTCTATATTTGAAGCGAACAAACACTGTTTGAAGTGAATCATTGGATGCTACCATGGTTTGTTTTTTCCCTTTAATCCCAGGATCCCTCTGTGCATATTTATCACGACTGTCAGACTCTTCTCAGCTGTCTGGAAATAAAAGAGGAGATGGCGACAGAAGGGGACGCGGAGGGAAAGAGCGCGCCTGTGTTCCCGCACATGAGGGAATTCACATAAAAGTTTGCGTCACTTTGAAATGTTCAGCTACCGACGGAGATCTGGGGCTCGCTGCTGTAACCGAGAACACTCCGGAACCCATTTACATCCAGGACAAGTGTCAATTATCGCTTACAAATTAGACAGAATGGATGGGAAGTGAGCTGGCTGCTTCCCCATATTCATCAAAACTTTCACCAGCGGAGAATAATCACGGGCAAGATATCAGGCACATAATCACTTCAGTGGGTTGAAACGGGCACGTGCGCACGCACGCGCACCCTGCTGACGTCTGTCAGGAGTTTGATCTGGACCACACAGCGCTCATTATAACGGCGAGGAGAGCGAGAGAGGCGGGCCCGAGTGGGAGGATCACACAAACGGAGGACATCAAACGGGCAAAGCAAATGTGCCTCGCTTCTTTCTGCGTGCGTTGACGCAACAGCGACCTGCTGGAGCTGGGAGGAAAAAAGAAAAGGTGTTGGGGGGGGTTCAATACCGAGGCAGCAAGAACTAAGATGAAAATAGAAATCCAAAATGCTCAAAAAGATCCATCAAATATTAACTCTTCCATGTGCTCGGCTCACAGAACCGCCAGCAAGATCAACTTTCATAAACAGCTTCAAAGAGACAATCGATGGTGACTGGTTAAAATATTTAGCATGGGCACATCTGAAGGGTTGCAACGGTGAGACGTGAGACATGTGTTAACTTCCTGCTAAGATCGGAGGATAGTCCATCAGATAATCCAGACACTCCTCATTCTAACTTCTCGTTCAAAGCTTGGTTAAGTTTAGAGTACAGACAACTGGAAAGTTCACTTTTGTGAAGAGAGAAGATGCAGATCAACTGGCAACACTCACAACCTACAGGCAACAACAATAATAACAATAATCATAATAATAGTAATTACACCTGTCCCATTATCCCCCAATTATGTACTGGAATCCACCTGAGCAGAGAGTGGAAAAAAACGATGTCATAACTTTACCAGACCCCCTGATGAGCCCTGCGCCCCCTCACTGAGGTCTCACTGAGGTTTGAAATGAAAACATGCCAGTCTCACACGCACACACACACGCACGCACACACACGGATGGGATGTAGTGACCTTTCTGGACTTGTGTCCCTTCTAATCCATTTAGCACCTTCTCCCTCCCACCCACTGACTGAGGCAGACATCTCCTGTCCAGGACCTTACAGCTTGTGTTGTCCTTGTCTCAATGGTAAAGAGATTTCTTCACATTTATGGAGATGCAATATTTATCTGAGGCAGTCTGAAGACCCGTGGGGGCCTCTTTCCCCTTTAATAATCCATCAGTGTGTAATATTTATTTATGTTTTCTCAGACATTGCTCTCCGTGCTCTTTCCCCCCGTGCTTTCACTTTCACTTTTGGTCGACTTTGATGCCGTTAGCAGAGTGAGGCAGGCCCTTCTCGACTTCTGCCAGTTTATGCTAAGCGCCGGCGTCTGCGCTCCGTGGGAAAGCTGCAGACGTGCGCTGCTGTACATCAGCTCGGAGAGATCACAGGGTTCTGTAAAGTATTTTGAGGATCACTTGGTTGCAGGCAAAACAGCCCGGTGGGAGGCGGCGTGAGTCACAACGCATGAAACGGCGTGCTCTGTACAAAGAGACGGCAGTGGGAGAGGAGGGGGCGCTCCTCTGGTGAAGAAGGTGTCGCTGTAGATTTCTGGTCAAAGTTAAACCTGTTCCACCTCTCTGACCCTCTCGTATTCCAAACACTACCGTTCCCTTAGATCTAAGCGACGGCCTTCAGGCTCCTCGTCATCATTTGTTGTTTCAGGTATTGCTGAAGGCTGTTAATCAGATTATTGAAGTGACCGTGTAATCAGCGTGATGGGAGAGGCCTTATCAGTCTATGAGAAATCAGATTAACACACCATTGCGCACGCCCCAAAAGAAGTCCGATAAATGGACTGCGAAGGGTGCCGGTCCCCGATTACTCCCGGATGTGGAAGATTTGTGGCTGTGTAAACAGGTTCAGGGTGAAGGATCTGGTTTCACTTGAGGCCACCTTAAAACTCCTTCTGTAAAACAAAGAAACCAATTAATGGTATTGACGTGTCACCTTTAAAGGTCCAGGGTCCGTTCTCTCTGGGGTGTTTTAGAGCCATAATTGCGCTCCGTAAAGATCAGATGAAGTCACATGTCAGACTCTTTTAGCAGCAGCAATCATAGACTCTCTGTCTGTCTCTTAATCAGGGAAATACATTAGGTAAAACCAAAGAGTGCAGGCAAGGTGACGAGGTCTTTTGAAGTAATTGTTCTAATTATGGTTTGGATTCTGTCGCGTCAACATTTTGTGACTTTTGTGATCTAATCAGCTAAAGGTCAAACCAGGCAGCAGCTTGTCAGTCTGGATCAGTTCACACCCGCTGCACCAATCTTCTTGGAGGACACAGCTCTGCCGTTCTTACGCGGTTTTTCAGTAAATGTACAAATGCCGGAGTTACTCACACTGCGCAGCACACGGAACAGTTTGTCTTTGAGCGCCGGGAGTTGACAGTAATCTCCGCGAACATGGGGAGTTGATGTTGCTTTGACTCATTCGCTTTTCCTGCTGTTCCAGCGCTTCGCTTTTTTTTTTTTTTTTTTTTTTTTGGTTTTGTGTTTAAATCAACATTCATCCGCGTGTTCCCTCTCCAGGCGCTGTTCCACGCATGTGCTCGCTCGGCTATCTTCCATCTAACATCCATTTGACGACAGCCTTCCGTCTCCTTGCAGAGAGGCCGTCGCTGCATCGCGGCCCACACGAGGCGCAATTAAACTCGAGCTGACTTCCCAAAGAAGCTCGCTGGGAGGAGCTGATATCGCTCATAGATTACCGCCGCCAAAACAACTAAATTCCCTGCCCTACTGACGTTTACAGCCCCCTCCTCCTCCCCCTCATCCCTCTCCTCAGATCGGCTGTACCACGCATCTTCCGAGCTGCTCGTCAGACTCGCCTCAGGCTTAACATTGAGTGACTAAGCGCGGATTTAACGCCGGACTTATGGCTACTTAGCAATGAGAGGCGCAAAACTGTCGGTTGTGCATTTAAAGGTAAAAAGGTGTGAAGATTGCAGTTTTATTCCCAGTCATATAAAAGTATGGGAGACGACTGCTTGAGGGCTCCGGCATGACAGAAATAGGGAACGATGGAGACAGAGAGGAGCAAAACAAGCTCGACAAAGCTTGATGGACGGATACCAAAGCTGAGGAGACCCACGCTCTGATGGCCAAATATAACAGCTTAGAAAGGCTACCAGTCAACATGGATGACCTATTTACTGTCAGACACACTGGCTCACAAACACACATGAGATAATGACCGCGGCCTTATTTTATCCTCCAGCGGCCAGCGCGGCGTTTGAAAGGGCCTGCTCATAATTGACGTGTGATTGGCTCCCCCAGCATCAACAGGTTGGTTATTTTTAGCTCCCGGTTTTGGCCGCCATCGCGTTCTCCGCCTCGTCTGGCTCTGGACAGCTGGCCTGGGACGGGATCCTCCTCCCGCGCTCTCTGGGCGGCTCTGCAGCTGTTGCCTTGACATCTGGCAAATGTTAATTCGCGACACCGTGAATTTCGTAGGGGGGGGGGCCGGGTGGGATTTCGGATGCGCCCGGCCGCAGTCTGCCCCGGCGCCGTATATTCGGCGTAAAGGCGAGAGCAAAGGTGCACTTTTATTCGGCTCACTGGGCGACGCGGGCATCGCCGTGCCTCGCTGCCTCAATGATATCAGATCATTGATTCAAGCTGTGACTCTGCCACTGACCCGTAGGATGACTCCCAGTGGTGGTGGTGGGGGGGGGGTCCATCCATCAGCAGCCAGACGGTGTCCGCGCCGACACTAGCCCAGCGGTAAATGGGAGCTGGGCTCCGTTGTGAAGGAGACGGGCCATTAGGCCGGACGCTGATGGCATCAGCTCCGTCCCCTCAGCGCAGACCTCAGCCATCAAACTTTACTCACTGTGTCGAGATTGGATTGGACCCCAGAGAGCCAGCGCCAAGGCAACCGGGGCAGGGACAGACTCCCGGTGAACAGGAAGAAACCTTGAGCAGAACCCAGGTCGACAGGGCACTGCTTCCACTTCCTCCTGTTGTCAACCTGGAGGCAACGTTTGTACTCCACTCTGCTTTTGGTGGCTTTTTGGTTGTGACAGTGGGCACAGGTACGCACTCACCCCCCCCCCAACCCCCCTCACCCCCACTGTGGAGAACACCCGCCTTGTACGTCACGCAAGAACACCAGCTCCACAGACACAACTGAGGAGGAGCATCAACCCCACTCACATGTCTGTCATAGGCCATGTCTCTCACAGCCCAGCATGCAGCTCCTTGCATGCACACACACACACACAAACACGCACACACAAACACAAACACCTCCTACGTGTCCATCCGCTTCACAAAAACAAGACGGGCGATTTCCGTACTCCTTCTGAGTGTAGAAAGGAAGGGAGCATTCATTTCTAAAGCAAATCCCAAAAACTTGGCGGAGGACTCGCGGTTCTTCCCTCACCAATGGTATTTTATTTCGCATCATCTGTGGGTTTGAGCTCTCTTTCAGATCCCACCATTGAGATTCTGAGGCTCTGTTGTGGTGCTCGTGGTGAGTTGCTGCTGGTTGACAGTGTGATGCCGAGTTGTTGCTGATAACTGGGTCAGTTTGTACAGCAGCCTGCACAGCAGCCTCTCTGCGCCTGTGATTTGTCTCGCAGCGAAAGCCAAAAAAAAAGGAAAAAAAAAAAAGAAAGAAAGAAATGCTGCCTCATTTCAAGCAGAGCCTCCAGATTTGAGACGTGTTTGAGTGAATGAGTGTCCGTCGTAGAGGCTTAGTCAAAGAGGCAGATGTTTGATCATGTGTGAAAATATGCGCATGTTGTGCAAGTGTGCAGAGGATTTAAATCCAGCTCCAATCCCATTTATCTGGCTTAATCTAATGCATTTAAATCGTCAGATGCGCGATGATTCCCCCCTCCTCTCTCTTATTTCAACCCCTCCTGACCATCTGAGGGTTCCTGGGAAGTTTCCAGCCTCCGCAGCGACCTCGCCGTGGCCTCTTGTTTCCACTCGTGCAAGTTTCTGCAGCGTGTTGCCCAAACTGTTCATTTTCACGTCCAGCTAAAGAGACGGACGCCGAGTCCTGTTCCCGATCTGATGCCAGGCGCCCGCTCGCTGAAATGTGAGTGGGAGAGATGACAGGTTGCCTTGAGGAACGTTGAAGCTCAAGTGATTCAGCTCATCACTCCACGGGGGCCTAAAGCAAATTTTAATTCATACCCGAGCGAAATGTCACGTCCTACGCTCGCGGACGCGTCAGCACGTACCTGATCAAACAAATAATCCAGCTCGAGCACACAGAGATCCGAGCGCCCGGCGCCTCATAAGCGTGACACGAGCAGCTCCCGGGCCTAACATGGCGGGCGCAGGTCTGTGTTTATGCAGGGTGATAATAAATTCATTGTGTTTGTCAAAACGGAGCAGACAATCTCTGCGCTTCAAGGAGAGCGCATGCATAAATTCAGCGGAAGCGAGAGGCCCTCCCCCCACCTCCAACCCAACCGATCTGCTCCAAACCGGTGATGAATTAGTGAAACAGCAAATTATCCGGACTGTCTCGCGCCGATCCGGCTCTTCTGTCAGACAATCGCGCCGGTGACATTTCACCGTCGTGTCTGGTTGACCTGGATCTCCACGGATATTCCGACGGCATTACCCGCCCTGCTGGAAGCATGGATAATTCACCGCCACGCGGATGTAATTTTCATGAGCTCGGGGGAAGATAATGGCATGTCTTTGTTCATTCTTCCGCCTTTCCCTCCCTTTCTCTTTCCGATCTGTAGGTGCATGGTGCACTGACCCTGCCTGCAGCAGGCAAGGAGTCGGGAGACCAGGGCCATGGTCGGCTCTCCTGGTCTTGGGGGGCGTGCCTTGGTGCCGGGGCCGAGGGCGCGGCGCTGGGTCTGGGTCGCCGTCGTGACGCTGATGCTGGCCGGAGGTAGCCGCGCCTGCCCGCCGCGCTGCGAGTGCTCGGCCCAGCTGAGGTCGGTGTCGTGCCAGCGGCGGCGGCTGGCCAACATCCCGGAGGGCATCCCCACGGAGACGCAGCTCCTGGACCTCAGCAAGAACCGGCTCCGCTGGGTGCAGGCGGGCGACCTGGCGCCGTACCCGCGGCTGGAGGAGGTGGACCTGAGCGAGAACCTCATCGCCACGCTGGAGCCCAATGCCTTCGCCACCCTCCAGAGTCTGAAGGTGCTGAAGTTGCGGGGAAATCAGCTGAAGCTGGTGCCGATGGGGGCCTTCGCCAAGCTGGGCAATCTGAGCAGCCTGGACCTGAGCGAGAACAAGATGGTGATTTTACTGGACTACACCTTCCAGGATCTGAAGAGTCTGAAACATTTAGAGGTTGGAGATAATGACCTGGTTTATATATCCCACAAGGTGAGATGTGGGGCATATTTGCAGTGAAATTATCAAAAGGTCAAGGTAGTCCAAATGAACATTTGTGTGTTTTATTTATCATTTCTTCTGAACTTCTGATTTCCAGGCATTCTCAGGCCTGCTGGGGCTTGAAGATCTCACGATAGAGCGGTGCAACCTAACGTCCATCTCTGGACAGACGCTCTCTTACCTGCGCAGCCTGGTCACCCTCCACCTGCGCTACCTCAGCATCAGCGCCCTGGAGGACCAAAACTTCCGCAAGCTGTCCAACCTGCGAGGTCTGGAGATCGACCACTGGCCCTACCTGGAGTACATCTCCCCTTATAGTTTCCAGGGGCTGGACCTCCACTGGCTCTCCATCACCAACACCAACATCACCTCCGTCCCTTCGGCGTCCTTTAAAAACCTAGTGCACCTCACCCACCTAAACCTGTCCCACAATCCAATCAGCACGCTGGAGCCCTGGGCCTTCAAGGACCTGCTCAGACTGAAGGAGCTCATCATGGTGAGCACAGGTCTGGTGACGGTGGAGCTGCACGCCTTCGGGGGCCTCCGACAGATCCGGGTCCTCAACTTCTCCTCCAACGACCTGCAGACTCTGGAGGAGGGCACCTTCCACTCCGTCAACAGCCTGGAGACCCTCAGGGTGGATGGGAACCCACTTGTGTGCGACTGCCGCCTCCTGTGGATCCTGCAACGGCGCAGGACCCTCAACTTTGACGGCAGAGTGCCGGTGTGCGCGGGGCCGGCGGAGGTGCAGGGCGTCAGCCTCAGCGCCTTCACCGATTCGGCACTCTTCGACCACTTCACCTGCCAGAAACCTAAGATTCGCAACCGCAAGATGCAGCAGGTAATAAAGACACCAGAGTTCAGAAACAGTCCCGACATCTGAGGTAACACCGTTTCAGTTGTTTTGCTGTTGTTTTACTGCGACTGCATTTGTACAACAACGACGATGTATTGAAAGCGATAACGCCAAACGTTGTAGTACACATGCCTGACCAGTATGAGGCGTACCTGTAGGTGTGTTTTGGTCCTTTAAGGAAGTAGCACAGTGGTAGCAGAACAGTGTTGCCATGGCGATCAAAGATTTACAGTGAACGGATGATGAGGTGGAGTTGTTTTTAGAGCAGCATTAGAATGCGAAACAAAAACAACGCCGAGAACGTTGACTGGAGCCTCGTCAGTCTAAATAAAATCTACAATTCTTGTGTAAAACTCTGTAGAGCTCCATACGTATTGTTCCACTCTGGTGTCCACATTACTCCCGTTTTCAGGCGTTCTTGTGTGAACCAACAGCGTAAATGTGAATGAATCTCTTGAGCTTTTGCCCGTAAAATGTTGCTGTGTAAACGTGGCCTGAGACCGTGCACCCCCCCCACCCACCCACAGGTAGTCGCCCACGAGGGCCAGGCAGTGAGCTTCCTGTGTCGTGCTGAGGGGGATCCCGTCCCCGCCATCGTCTGGATTTCCCCGCAGCGCAGGCGGATCACAGCCAAGACCTCCGGGCGCATCACCGTCCTCCCCAGCGGCACCCTGGAGATCCGCTACGCCAAGCTCACCGACAGCGGCACGTACATCTGCATCGCCAGCAACGCCGGCGGCAACGACACCTACTTCGCCACGCTCACCGTCCGCGGCCAGCCGCTGGACGCCGCCTCGGCCTTCTTCCTCAACCGCTCGCTCTACGGCGGCGATTTCTTCAACGACACAAATCTGAACAGCACGCGCGTTTTCCTCAAGTTCACCTTGGACCTGACCACCATCCTGGTCTCCACGGCGATGGGCTGCATCACCTTTCTGGGGGTGGTCCTCTTCTGTTTCCTGCTGTTGTTCGTGTGGAGCCGGGGCCGCGGCCAGCGCAAGAACAACTTCACAGTGGAGTACTCCTTCCGGAAATCGGAACCCGCCACGGGCAGCTCGTCGGGAGGGATCAGGAAGTTCAACATGAAGATGATATGAAACAACGCAGCCAGGGGTCCCTCGGGGGAGGCATGAGCACGTCTCAAAAACGTGTTTGACACACACCAACGCACACAGCAAACCCTCACAAAGAAGGCTGGAAGCAGGAAAAAAGTTGCTTTCAGCTCTCTATTCAAAAATTGAACACCCACATGAAAGCAGAGCCGTGTGTTGAATTGGATTATAAATGCCAACAAATTGACCATGATCTCTCTGTTATAGGTGTTGAGATGGAAGAAATAATGTGTTACAGAGGGGAACCACAGTGTCAGAGACGCCAGGGTAACAGATTGATTTCAAAGATTCGAAAGGTTGATGAGAAAACCAGCTTCATTTAGGAGGAAATTAAATTTCCCTTCGGTATCTTTGGTGAATTTGGGGAATTTAAAAGAAACGTAGTCAAACGTAGACTTAATCAAGGTCTGAATTTTTAACCAACACGCTGCTGCTGGAGCCTTTTCTAGGTTCAAGCAATTGGGAACATCCTTCCAACCAATCAGATAAAACTTGCCACCTTGGCGAGAAATTGGCCCCGCCTTCTTTGTGAGAATTGGCGACGTCCTTTGCTGTGTGGTGTTTGGGACGAGCACGCTGGCCGAAGCGCCGCCGTGGCCGCCCGCAGCCCGGGCGGCTTGGTTAGGAAGTCAAGCCCAACGGGCCGCGGGTCGCCACGGCGACCGGCCGTGGGGAAGAGCGGCGTCGCCGGTGCCCTCGAGGGCCGCCGGCCCCGCCCTCCCTCCCCTGCGGCCGGTGGACCGCCGGGCCTCACCGGCGCTGCCCGGGGGGAGCAGCCTGGAGAGGTAGGCCGCACTCAGGGGCAGACGGAGGCCACGCCGGGGCACTGTCACAGCCGCACGCCACAAATGTGTAAGAGCAAACGTACACACACACACACACGAGATCACTCACATCTTCGGAGGACGTCATCCTCTATAAGGCGTGTGTATGCGTGCGTATGTGTGCGTCAGTTGGTTTTACACTGTTCGGTAACGTAATCAACGATCATTGCTACTCAAGACACCGTGACGATCACACCGCCATCTGCCGTCGCTGCGCTTGCATAAGGTCGTGCCATAACACACACATACACACACACACACAAACACACACAAACACACAGCACTCACACACACACGCGTGCACGCTGTGATAGTGCGTGCGGTTCTCTCTCTGCCTCTGAGCTGGCCAGTGTGCGAATGTCTCTGCCTCCCCTAGCCCAGTGCATCCCCCCTTCCTCACCCCCCCCACCCCCTCCCCATCGCCACCACCGCCCCACACACCCCCACTGGGTCCTCCTTTGGGAGGGGTCCCTGGCTGGAGACCGAGGATTCAAATGTAAATGAAGTCGCGTTAACCCTACCCACAAATGTGCGTCGTTTAGTGGAGAGTAGTACTGTGATTTTAAAAAGATACTAAAGGAAAAACCTATATCGAACTTTACGTTGTTTGTCCTCTGTTTTGATTTGCTCCCTTGTTTTTTCCCCTCCGTGAACTTTTGGCTGTTTATTTTCTCCCTCGTGCTCCATGTGGGGAACATCCTGTCTTCAACACTCCAGAACACGACCGGCGGCTCCTTTCTCTGACGCGGAACCACAGTGTCAGGTCGTTTTCTCTTGTTCTGAATTCGGATTAATTGCGGGGGGTTTTTTAGGCGCAAACAGATGAATTTCGCTTCACATTACCTGCAGCGACCTGCTTTTAAAAGAGAATAACATCAGAAATTCAAATATAGATTCTCCCACGTCGTCTTTTTATATCGTCGGCACGTTTGTTGTGTTCGGTGCTTGGCTGACAGCACGAAGCACGGAGATGGGTCTGACACCGAACGCAAACAAAGCCAGGCAAGGAAAGGAGCAGGTAGAAGGAAACACTCCATTAACACCATGTCAGCCAGCGGTGTTCACTGTCACGCGGTGATTTCACATTGCTAAACAGAAAAATACCGATTCTGCTTCTGCTCTGTTGACTTCATTATCAGATTAGAACGTTTTCTGGCTGCCTCTGCTTGTTGGACAGGCCTGAAAGGCTTTGAGAGCACGAACCAAAAGACAGGCGGATAAAAAGTTTAAACAAAAACAAGCTCGGCTCTTGGGAGAATTCAGAAAAGAGGAGTTAGGATTCGGTCTTTAACTCCTTCGAATCAGCTTCATATTATAAAAGGAGTCGTATCGCGGGAGGCGTGTGATGTAAAAATAATGAGTACGCTAAGAACTTCTGCAGAGCAGCTCCTTCAAACCAATCCGCCCTCCCTGTGGGAGAAAACGAACATCTGTTAAAGATTCATGGAGCCGAACGCGACTCCACGGGCGGACTGACCTGCTTCTCGTCCCGCTTTCAACCGCCTCAGCCTCCGCGTTCGTGTTGAGAACAGGATGTCGCCGTCACGGACACGGAAGCACCCCCCACCCACCACCACCACCAACACACACTTCCCCAGGCCCGCCCCTTCGCTTGTTTTCTCCCGCCGTATTTCTCAGTGGAAACTAGGTTTAGAAGACAGTGAGAATGTCTTGTCGTGGTCGTCGATGGTGTCGTCGTGTAAACATCGGTCGCAAACGTGAGCTTAGGCTGTTTTTTTCGTTCTATCAGCTTATTCCCCTAATCTAACCCTCCTTCCCGACCTTTGACCCCCCTTGACCTGTTCCGTGTTAACGTTGCCGACCCCCCCCTCTCCGTTCACAGTATTAGGCTGGACTACGGTTGTGTGGTAGTAGACACGTGTGCTGTGCGGTCGGTGAGTCAGTGTTGTCGTGCTGTGAGTTGTAGCTCCTCGTGACGCCATCGGACGTGGAGCAAAACCGAGGAAAAGGGGCGACCCAGGTTCCCTAAACGTTAAAAAAAAAAGAAAAAAGGAAAAAAGAACCATTCGTGCCCATTTCACACACACCCCACTGCCCCTCTACCCCGAAAGAAACTGTTTGTACTTTCACAGGAACACTTTCACCGTGATATCTCTCTGGATGTCGGACCGAAGCTGTATGTATTTGCACTGTAAAATGAGCATGTAGAAAGGGGGGGGGGGGTTTCTCTGGAATCGGATTGAAACCTTAAAAGGTTCACGGTCAAGGTTGAAAACAAGCAGTTACGTGCGTTGAAAACAGTCTCCAATGGCTCCTCCGTGTATTTATTTTTGCCAGATAGATTCTAAGCTGCTTTGTATTTTTAGATAAAGAAAAAGAAAAAAAAAAAAAAAAAAAAAACAAGGTGCCTCTACACAGAGCTTTACTGTCTGAGCCTGACTGACAGACTCAATGTTTGCAGAACCCACTGGAGCCCCCGCTGTGGTACTTGAGAAAATAGGTTGAGCCGCACCCGGCTCCCTCCTTCAGCTCGCCCTTGCCCAAGGTTGGTTTTTCTCTAGTCTACATGCCCCATTTGCAACATCTGAAAGCACCAACTTCACTATCAGGAAAAACCCTCGGAGCAGGCTGGAATAATCCACATCCCGAGACACCAACAGCCAAGCCCAAATTCTTCACCCTGCTTCTTGTTTTGTTTTGTTTTTTCCCTTGGCTTTCTTAGTCCAGACGGGTGCTGCCAACCCTACCTGCAGCACATTTCCCCAGCCTTCTCTGCCTCCAGTACAGTGAATGATGGCATCTCTCAGCTTCAGCTTCCTCTGATTGGGTTAGATTTGAGTTATCAGAGCAGAGAGGAGCCTCAACACGCACACAAGCCTGCCCGGCTGAGTGAGCGATGGTTTCATCTTCCCCTCTTTCTGGTTAACCTCTGCGCCACTCCAACTATACTTTCATGCATATTCGAAAGAGCTTAACGGATGGTTGTCTGCGTCGAAAAATAATTTGTTTCCAGCCTAAAATATGGCACAAAATGACAAAGAACCCGGCGCAGAAAGCTGCTTAATTTTAACCTTGACCGAGCGCCCCCTTTCTACGTGCCAATACTGCCATCAAGTGTTCGTTGTGCGTAACAGCAACCAATGGGACCAGGCCGCTGGTGCGCCATTGTTGTACATTGTGGGGGGAATAAAAAATAAGGAACTAAACAAAAAAAAAACAACAAGAGCTCACAAAGAGCAGAAGCAGATAAATTGACTGTTAGCTTTACAAATCAGTGCTTTACTGATTATTTTTATAGCCATAGTGTGAGCTCTTTGCTGGTATGGATATGTCTACGAGTGAAACTAAACCATATATTTCTGATCTGGCCTCAAAGGGGCTCCTGAGCAGGCCCATTCTGACCACCCCCCCCTCGTCCTTTCAATCTCACAACAAACTCCTGAAAAACAATAAATGATGCCAGTATCATTTCCTCTCTGTGTATGATAATAGCTGATTCTCAAACATGCCCTCCACCCAGGAGGGGGGGAGTAGAAGTACTTTCACGTGCTCTTAGCGGGTTGAATCTATGCATGCCTTTTCTACGACATGACTGCTGTTGCCAAACTGTCACCCACTCTTGTACAGAGCTGCGGGCGCCATTGTTGCTGGGCATCCGACCGCTTGAGACGACCGTTCTGTAAGAGCAAGTGAGACCTGTTAAAAAAAAATTACAAAAAAAAAAAAGAAAAAAAAGGAGATTTGAGATGTGGAACAGATCTAAGCCAAGGGCACATCAACACCTGCTCCGGCATTCCCGAATAATTAGCATAGTGCGTGCATCTTACAAAAGAAGCATTTGTTTACTTGTGATGATTGTACTTTCACACACACACACAAACACGCACGCACACACACACACACACACGCACGCACAGACACAGGATCTGCTCATATGTGTGAGCTTTAGATAACATGATTGATATTCCAAGCAGGACGGTGGGACTGATCAATGCGCTATGGGGATAGGATTATTAATGGCATACTTTCATTGATCTGTCTTGAACCTTGTCACTCTCCCACAGTTCCCCTGGTGCAGGAGGGGGGCGTGCAGAGCCCTCGCAGACCTGGCTGGCACACATTCCCAGGTTTCCATCTTACTTTTCATGGTTGTTAATAACGAGGCGGTGCCAGATTGTTGTGTTTTCTTTTCATTTTTTTTTTTTAACCACCAGGCCTGGGCTGATCTGTACTTTGCTCGTCCTCCTCAGGGGGAGTTTTTATGGGCATCTGTGTTTGTTGGAGTCAACAAATGGAAACCATTGGCACCAGACTCGTTAAAGATGATGTCAGGGTTTTGCTTTCATTCACTTCTGACACATTAGACCTGGGAATGTGTGCCGAGCCCTCCGATCAAACACAGACCCAACATAATCACTAAACTCAAAAGCATAGGCCTGTATGTAAAATACATTTTATTTTTGAATATCCTCGGACATAAAGGAACAGATTTTGTACATATTATATATCTGTTAGCTCAGCCATATCCTGTCATGTCATCTGTGGACCACCTTGCCGTGTCTGACAGAGGACGATGACTGTTGAACTGTATATAGTGTAGGTAGAATCAGAATCAGGGTTCCTTTGTCCAGGGCTCGCCTGTGTTTTGGTCAGTCCCATAGCTGCTGGGTATCACAGAGGAGGAAAAGATGATAATGTACATGTATAGAACACATACAGCGGTTCTTTTTTTAATTTCCATGTGTGTTTTATATACCGTCTGTCCTGTAAATGAACTCCTTTTCGTCATAAAAGCATGATGTGACTCAAAAGCGTCCCTCTTCTTTTCTTCTTATCTACCCACTGCACGACTAGCCGGGGGCTATCACGTGCAATTATTTGTCCTGATCAACATTTTTGATCCATAATCAATAATGAAATATGTTTCCACGCTCTGTTGCTCTAATTATGAGTCTGGGGTGTTTAATTATAATCACAAAACATCTCAATTTCTCTGCATTTCACAGCGTAACAAGCACGAGATCAGCTGTGGGACCGAACATTAGCACCATGGCTGCCTGAAAGCAGATAGATGTGCAACGAATATCAATAATGAATCGATATATCCACCAGGGAACTGTTGCTCTGGTTGTCAAACCTCTCTCTGAAGGCATCGCGTCAGCTTCTGCTGAAAATCCTTCATCTCTAATAAAAAACGTAAATCACCTTTTGTGTATAATAGGGCATTAAAACTAAATAGAAGACGTTCTCTGGACCAAATATTGTAGTTTTCCCTCAACTTAGTCGGAGAAATCGGCTCATTAGACCCTGAAATGAGGCACAGTCGCCCCTAGATGGCAGAAGCGCGCCACACGATGGGAACCCTCAGACATGAAATTTAAAAATAAAAACATCCAGCCAATCGCTTTTCTTCCTTTAATTGTTTAATCAAAACACACGATTTACCCAATTTACCCATTCTGGTTTTCATTGGTGGATCATTTTACTTCAGCTAATACTTGAGTCTCTGAAAGCAGAAAACGTGACCGACGGAGAGAAGACGAAGGAAAGAAGGCCGGCTCTGCGTGTGTGTGTGTGTGTGTGTGTGTGTGTGTGCGTAGGTATTTGATCAACATCTTCGATTGGATGTCCACTTAACAAGTCAGACCTTTCTCGCCACCACCACCTCCATCATTGCCCGTACCGTAAAGGTCACGGTGCAGAGGTCAAAGGTGACCCCACCCCCACACACACACACACAGAGCCACCCTTCGCCCATTCCTCCCGTCATTCCTCTACCCTCGTCCATCACTCTACTTATCTCTCCCTCCCTTCTTTTTTTTTTTTTTTTGTCTCTGCTCTATTTGAAATTGATTGTCTCCTACCATCACAAAGACACTTGGTTCTCATTGATTGATTGATTGATTGATTGATTGATCGGTGAGGGAAGAGGGAGAGAACAGCGACAACTGGGGCTAACAACGCTGAGGTCCATTCAGGTAAAGGCAAGCGCCGCCATTTTGATGCGGTGGAGGAAGCCGTGCTTCTGTTGCCGTGGCGCCTGTCTGTTTAGGCGTCATACAGGAAGATCGAATTCAGATGAAAAAAGACGGACGACCTGAAAAGCAGGCGACGAACAAAGAGACGCCACACTCGTACCCGTGGGACAAAACAAAGGGTGGGTACAGGTACAGACAGGGTGGAGAGGGGGGGGTTATTTCAACAAAGGGGAGAGATTTACATCACACAGAACACACGGATGAGGCTGGTAGGCGCACCGATACACACACTATACACCAGGATACAAACACACACAAAGACACATCGAGGTAAACATAATATTGATTAGCTGAATGATGATGAAACCGAACCCCAGGGGTGGTTTTCTTACCCCCTTGTTTCTCCCCCTCTCCTCCACCTGTAGAGGTACATTTCATCCTGCAGTTAATATATATTTATATAGTATTCATGCATAAAAAGAAGCGTTCATCCCAACCGTAATGACAGAGGTGCTTTGGTTGGTTCCTTTTTTTTTTGTTATGTTTTTTTTTTTTTTTTTAATTTGGGAAACACACAAGAGACAGGATTAAAGCAAAAGAAGTAATGCACAACAGAAACGAGTCTTGTGGACGTGTCAGCCTGTGAATCCGTCACATGTTTCCGCCTGTTTTTTTGTTTTTTTTTACTCCCTGTGTGACTCTTTGATTTTCCCGCCAGCTCTGACGCTCGAAAACGGCGGCGTGCAGCCGTAAGACTCGGTGAAGCGAACGTCCGACCGCGAGGCAGTCCGCATACCGCGCGCACTCCCTCGAAGAAAGCTTAAAAAACAACAATCATTTCGCTGTGATTTCTACGCCGCTCCCCTTATTGTTCCACTACGTTAACCTTTGGGGTAAAGATCTGAGGTATATCAAGATGAGTCATCTGATGTGTGCCCGCCTTGCTGTGACGCTACCCTGGACAGAGGAGTCGACAAGGGGGGGGGTCGGCGTGGGCTGTAAACAGATATACACACACACGCACACACGGGTAACAAATGACACAAAAATATCTCTGGCTGGAGTGTGTGTGTGCGTGTGTGCATATTTTAGAGGGGAGAGATAGCAGATGATTTTTTTATTAATGTATTTTGTCGTTTGTCCCCTCCTCTGTCACCCCTTCACCCACATGTGCACCCGTTGTCTTTAAATATAGTTGGTGTGTGTGTGTGTGTGTGTGTGTGTGTGTGTGTGTCCAGAGCAGCGTAACCCCCTGGTTGAAGGAAAAAGGCACTCAACTCTTCCCGCACGGCAAACACACAGTGTATTCACCATGCGGCACAACTGCTCTGTGTTCGTGTGTGTGTGTGTGTGTGTGTGTGTGTGTGTGTGTGTGTGTGTCTCCCAGGTCCGGGGGCCTGACCAATCTTTGGTATCAATGGCCGTGTTACAGTCCCCTCTGAGGTAGCCATACACAGCAGTTTCCTCTACAACGTCCCATGTTGTCATAGTGCAACAACCCCCAAAGCTCTGGGGGAACGCCACGTACCCCCCCACCCCACTTCCAGCATGACAGTTGGCCTCCTGCCTTCCCCTGACCACCACCACCCCCCCTCCTTGTCTGTATCTCCTCTCTAATATGATTATCTCCCGCTAGAAGATGCTACACAACAAGTGGCCTCGCCCCACCAGTGGATCAAAAGAAACGATGAGGCCGGTTTCCCGCGGTAACCAAAACCGCCGCCAGCAGGGGAACGCGGTGACGGTCCAGGTCTCAAGGGCTCTAAGTTCAGAGATGAAGGATGAGGTCCACTACACACAGATATTCACAAATCTGCACAGTCATTTGTGTTATCCCCTCCTGGTCTGTGCATAGATCAGTCTCTTTTTTTTTTTTTTTTCGTCATACATCTTTTTTTCCAACAAGGTGCTTTTTTTTTTTTTTTTTTACATATAGTCTCAGCACAACATAGCACAGTAGTCATGAGAAAGAAACCATGTGTCTATGGTACTCATTATTACCCGCATCAATAGTTTGGGTGGGGGGGTGGGCGGGGTAGGAAAGACACAAGAGGGGTCGTAGCGAGAGAGTAGATCATAAAATAAATAAAACTGGGACGGCGAGAAAGAGACAGAATTAAGAGATTATTTACAGAAATTGTGTTGCGTTGTGTCGATCTCGTGGGTTTCTGAGGTATAGAGCAGGCCTCGCTGCCGGGGGAAGGGGGGTTCCGACCTTTGGAGCGTAATCGGAGCGGGCCGCGTGGCGATGGAGCGGGCCGCCGCTGTTCTTTGATTATCATAAAGAGGCAAACGTCATTGGCACTCGGGATCCTAAATATATTGTGACATTTGACCTCTGCATTTGGCCACTAGAACAGAGCAGCCAGTCCCCCCCCACTCCCCCCCACCCCCACCCCACACGCACACACCGAGGCGTGAGACTTTTATTTTGATCGTCCCCTGTTTGATTGTTCTCTTCCTTTGGTAACCTGAAATTAACCTCTCGAGCATTTGTGAGTCAGAGTCTAGAGAGACAGACATTCAAAAAAAGCGTCGAAGATGAAGCGCAGCTGTGGTTTCTCAGCTTCTTTGGTGTTTGGGGGTCACACGGCTGCTACTATAAAAGACTGTGGTCATCTACACCCTAAACCGCACTCACCATGGAGATATGTGCTGCATCCAGATGCGCTGGGAAGCCTTCCTGTGCGTGTGTGCGTGTGTGTTTTACAGGACAGCAGGTGGCGCTGGCGCACAGAAGCGAAGCCGGCGGAATCACTGCAGAGAAGCTGTGCACAACCTGCGCGGCACACGGCGTGTGTGTTTGTGTGTGTGTGGTCGGTGGCGTTAAAAAAAAAAAAAAAAAAAAAAACACCCGCCAAGAGGAGAAACAAACACTTGACACGCAAACGCGTCCTTCAATCAGCCTGAACAAGCCGAGGGAGGTTTGACGCGGAGCCAGCGCGCACGGCCCGTCTGATTTCCGTCCGTTACATGCGCACTTTCTGCCGTGAGCCAGTTGGTGATTGGTGGTTTTTCAACTTGGCTACAGGTGAACCGACAGCAGACACCCCCCCCCCCTCCTCCAAGGTTTCAAGCGTGGTTCGGTGTAGATGGTTTCTTTGGGTTTACTAAGAGCCGCGTGTGTTAAAGCTACTGTCTTTGGTTGGATGAGCCTTCTTTTAAAATGTACAGAAAACACGTGTGGAACTATACACCCTGTAGATCTGCAGACTTTTAAACTCTCGGTCCAAACGCGTCCGTTCGACCGTCGGTCCTGTCATCAGGCTTTGGAAAAGTTGCCTGCAGAGGAGGTACCGGCTTGCAGGTGGGAGGTATTGCCGTTGCCGTTTCCATGGGGAGGGTGCACATGGCCGTGGCCGAGCACCCCGTGATTGTGCTCGTCTGTGTCCCAGCGGTCCGGACAGCGGCGTCGAGAGTTCATGAAGAAGTTGGAAACGGTGGAGAGCTCCAGTCCCAGCTGCTGGGATATGGTGACCTGCATCTCCTTGGAGGGGCGCCGGTTCTCCCTAAAGATGGCTACCAGGGTGCGACGCTGCAGGTCGGTGAAGACCAGTCGCGGCTTCTTTGGAACCTGGTTGCGCTCTCGTCCTCGGTCCTCCTCCTTGCGTTTACATGCTGAAGAAAGAAGGAGGGGGAAAAAAATGATCATTAAAAAATCTGTAACGGTCAAAAAATATTTTTGAAATGTGTTTGTGCAGTGGCGTGCGTGTTCTGAGACGACGCTCCATTTCCATGTGACAAAAGAAGAAACCTGGAAAATCTTCTACAGAACTACAAATGCAGTTTACTTATTTATTTTATTTTTAACTACAAATCTGTAGGTCTGTGACGCTTGTGTATTATTTATATTAAAATATGCGTAAGGCGGACATGAATGGAAGAAACGTTTTATTCATAATTTGGAAACACTTTTTAATTCGGGTCTATTTCAAACAAAAGAGATCAAGGTCCATTTAAGTATATGTTCAGCCTAATAAACTATTTTCTTTCAGTGATGAGTTCTGCGTTTGCTGCGTAAACTACAGAAACGTTTATTTCCGGTTCCGGATGTTTTACGACGATTTATAAGGTAAGATATAATTACAGACACAAATGTGGTTTCGCTGTTCCATTATACCAACACCGAAGACGGTAGAAATCCATTTGGATTAATTCCCTAGTTTCAAGAATGTTCCGGGTCTCTCCAAGTTTCAAAGTGCAGTTAAATGGAGTGAAACCTGGAGACGACCTGGAGGCTGGAAAATCAATGTGAGGACGTCTGAGAGGACTGGGAAGCGTCCACCAGCAGCCGGTGTAAAGTGCATTTTGCGGGGGGGAAAATGGGTTAAATCACGCAAAACCTCCCAGCGAGGCTGATGAGTTATAGCCCGTGATTAATTGGGCCGAGCTTCATTTCCGACTTAATGACACGGGAGGTTTTTGAAGACGAGGCCCCGCAGATTAAAACCTCTGGACGGAAAATGCTGGCCGAGGCGCGCCTGTGTCTGGGTGCAGGCTCGGCTCTTGCTGTGGAGGCTGGAGGGAGTCTGTTGTGTTCTGCTGCCCTAAAAAGCTGCAATGATCGATTTTCCGCGGTTTTCTCCTGAACACGTGGTCCAGTAATCAGGGCTCCCTTCCCCACCCGATCGATCCCCATCGATCCCCGAGCCCGTGTGCGTGTGCGCACTCGTGTGTGTTTCTGTGCGCGCGGTGCGTGCGCGCCCGGCCGGCGCGCGCCCCACGCTGGGGAGTATAATTTGTGAGCGCGCTTCGGTGACAGACGGACGCAAAAGAAATTGTTTATCTGGAAGAAGAAAGGGGATGTGGAGAAAATGAGTGGCGCTTATTAAGAAAGAAAGGAGGAAGGAAGGAGGACGGAGTGTTTTCCGGGCCGGATTGTTGTGAAAATGCCGCCTGCGGTGCCGAGCCGGTGTATGCAAATGATTGATGACTTTACAGCCGGTTTAGACAACAACAGTAAACAGATTTGACTGCGAGGGGAGGTCGATATGAACGTGCACATGCGTATGCATGCCTGTGTGTGAGCGTGCATGCGTTTGAAATGCCATTGTTCATGCTTTGTTACTGCAAGCCAAGCATAATTAATAAACAAGCCTATTCCTTCTCCGGGACATTACAGGCCGGGGCCCACACATCAGGGACTTCTGCAGATGCATCACTCCGCACCGCTCCTCCACCGCTCCAACTGTTTTCCTCTTCTTGTTTTTCTTGATTGTTTTAATTCGGCTGCAGATTGATAGCCCCCCTCTATTGATTGATCCGCACTTCAGAACCATTTCATGGAACGTTTATTCAATTGGTTGAGGCCCGGCCATGCCAGAATCTGCTCGCGGCTCTCTAAGTGCTGTCTCAACCCAAACTCAATACTCCCTAATGTAATGACTGAAGGCTGGTGCTAATATAGTGATAATTTAATATGTAATGCCTGTTTTCGTACAACTTGCGCTACCGGCCATTTTACAATGCCAACACCACTCCGGTTCTCCTCCATCAGCTGAAACACAACTCTGAGGCCCGCGGAGCCAAGAGTTAGCACAAAGACCGGGCCCGCTCAATATATATTTCAGATAATCAATAGATACATTTCAAATGAGCCTCCCCCTGCCCCCAAACGCCTCCTCCCACAGCAATGAATAGGACCAGAGGGAAAGTAAAGAGGGAGTTGCTCATTAAAGTGACCTCTCCTGAGAGGAGAACCACACTGGTGGAGGCTATCTTTAGGTGCCTCATTACCAAATGGGCTTTCCTGAAGAGACAAGCAATGACGTTCAGTAGTCTCAAGTGGCAGCGGGGACTGCTGCGACTGCCACTCTGCTTAATCCCAGCCTCTTGCTGATTAAAAAAAGAAAAGAAAAAAAAACCCCAACATGAGATGATCTTTTGCCTCCCGAAAGAGCCGCTTCATGATTTAAGTGGCTGCTTCAGGTACCTGCTTGACCAAAGCTCCCTCTCTCTGTTTTGTTTTGTTTTGTTTTTTTTGACAGATTTCCGAGTCGCCGCCGGGGCCCTAAAACTGGAAATTTTATCAGATTCTAATCGAACCCCAGATGTGTGTGTGTGTGTGTGTGTGTGTGTGCCTGTGTGTGCGTGAAACATACGATGCGATCATTCCCCGGGGCTAATGTTCGGCCCATGCACCAGCCCAACGCCTGAAATGTTGGACGCGCAGGACCACGGGTGCCGACAAGTCCTCCAGGTACGCCAGGTCGATCGAGCAAAGGCGGGAGCACAGCCAATAACTGCATGTATGTCACATTTAAAAGGCCATCTGTGTGTGTGTGTGTGCAGCGATTCGGCCCGAATGAAAAAGAGGAGGTTTGACTGTAATCCTCAAAAGACCGAGAACCACCAATATACACAGATCAATGTTCTTCATAGCTGTAAGGTGTGTGTGTGTGTGTGTGTGTGCGTGCGTGCGTGCGTGCGTGCAGATGAGGGGCAGACGGTGAACTAACCGCACCGTGCTGCTGCTAGTCGACGCCTGGACGGAGTGATGAGATCGGGCTTTGTGTCCGGTGAGACGGGCCCTCTCCCGCCCTGGACGGGCTACTGCAGGCGAGAAACAGTTTGGCGTCAATCACTCTGTGTCACACACCTCTCAGACGTACGCTTATTGATTATATTGATCATGCTATAGGCCCATTCATTGCTGGCAAACAAAAGCGCCCCCCACCCCCGATTGCCCGACGCCGCGACCGGAGCGACTGTATTCCGGAGAATGCTCTCGATTGATTCGGATCGGTTTATTCGGAAGCGTTCGTTAATCTGTCGATGTAAATCCCGTGTTGTCCCGTTGACGCCAGTGATCGGCACCTCCACAGCCGGGATCAGATATCGGCTTGTAGCCTATAAACCCGACGCTTAAACACCCGTTTTATCCCCCAACCGACGCTCTAAAAGCACTAAATAATTCTGCCCATTGACTCCGGAATACTTACAGAAAACAGGATTAAAGATCGGCGCTTAATTTGACGTACAAAATAAGTGACTTAATCCTGACGTGAACCTCGGTGTGCGATTGGATGTGAAGGAATTCAGGCCTCGGCGCTTTGGTTTGTTTTGAATCTGCGATTTCTTTTCCGTGATGCTGCGTGAGGAGTGCGCAAAACTAAAGGAGCGGTGAAGTTGATCGGAGAGGGAGGCTAAGATGGATCGTGCGCATGCAGGCTTTCTAAATGGAATGGACGGTGCTGGAGCGAATACAAGCATCTACGTGACATAAAGGGTCTGAGCAACAGAGAGAGAAAGAAATAGAGATTTGTCAGTTTCACTGACTATAAAATCAGAATATTACACCACTGACAACACACAAAGATCTATTCTACCGCTCCAAAGACGGCTGTAAGAGATCTATCAACATTATCACT